>CAUYLG010072855.1:0-79340 GCA_963573385.1 Cacajao melanocephalus | reverse complement strand
TGCCCCCGGAACCTAAAATAAAAGTTGAAATAAAAAATAAATTTAAAAAATAAGACTAAACAAAAGTCAATGTAGCAATGATTTTCACCTGATTTGAGAACTCATCATTTGAGGTTTGCTTCTGTATGCATAATGACTTTGGCAGATTTATTATAAAAAATAAATTTAAAAAATAAGACTAAACAAAAGTCAGTGTAGCAATGATTTTCACCTGATTTGAGAACTCATCATTTGAGGTTTGCTTCTGTATGCATAATGACTTTGGCAGATTTTTCTTTGGCTTAACCAGTATCCCTACATGTGTTAAATGCATAGAAAAATGAAATGTCTTTTACCTTTCATATTTAGTAGTGATGATGATTATTCCCCAGATCCAAGTGCCAAAGTAACAGAAGACTTGATTGACTTATTTTTCTTCATTTAAATGAGATAGCATTTAAAAGGAGACTTTGTTCATTGCCTTGATGAATCTTCCTGTTGTCAAACTTAAAGTTAATACTGGGTTTTCCAGTAGATTGGCCTTCTTTAGGGGAGTACTGCATCAGTTAACTAGTTAACAGGAGCCAATTAGTTTGCTTTGTCTGAGTCCCTACTGAGATTTTATTAATGATTTGAGTGTAGAGTATCTGATGTGATATGAGTTTACAATTACTATGCTTCTCTGAGAACTATCTAGGAAATAGGGTTTATCACATTGGTCGTTTATGTGGGGACCAGAGCCAACATTACTAGGATTTAATCATCTTTTTAAGAGTGTATACTTGCTTTATATAACTAGCTTTGCCCTACTAAAATATATAAAAAAGCTTTTAAAGCTAAAGATTAAACCTAAATTTATTTGCTTACTTTATAGTCAAGCTAGGATGGATCCCACTTTATTTTTGTCTCTGTTCGAACTGACTCATTAAAATATTTATGACCTGAGGTTTTGGTCCTCTGCTTGTTGAAACCTCACGATCAGTGTGGCTGTAACACTGGACTAGGCGTAGGAATGTCATCTTAACTGGAAACACAAACCACAGGGCTAGAGGTGACCTGGACTATTTGAAGCCTACAACCCGCTAAAGGAGCTAAGAAAACTATCCTCTCCAACCAGAAGTATAGACAACATTCATTAAAAGATGAACCACAGAATAGTGGTAAGTATACCAGAATTCCTGAACATATCGTAGTCAGAAGGTCATATATCACTGATGTATTTCCTGCATTGTGGACTTCTAGGCTATGAGAGTCAGAAAGAAAGGGGTGATGGACAAAAGACTGCACACAGGGGTGAGGGATTAAAGACCACACATTGGGTACAGTGTACACTGCTCAGGTGATGCCTACAACAAAATCTCAGAAATCACCACTCAAGAACTTATTCATGTAACCAAACACCACCTGTTCCCCCAAAAATCTATTGAAATTTTTTAAAAAATCATCTAGGAAAATCCCTTTATTTTGGAGATGAAGAAACTGAAGTTCGGGGTGAGAAGGTGACTTGTCCAAGGTCATACAGTGAGTCAGAGTATAAGTCAAACTGAATCCAATGTCAGTGTTTTCTGCAACATCACTGCTTAAACTAGGCCGTGCCTAGTTCCTATATCCTTTGGTAATATTGCGCCCGCACGATTCATTCAGCAAATATTTCCTGAGCACTTTCTTTGGGCCGAACACTGTTCTAAGCGCTAGAGATACAGCGGTGAATAAGACAGATAAAGTCCTTGCCTTCACAAGTTTTACATTCTAACGTGTGGGAGGTGGGTAAGCACGGGGCCATAAACATATAATTCTAGATAGGAATATGTATTTCCCATCTCTTCTAGAGTAAAAGCCAGAGCCCTTACAATGGTTTGTAAGTCTCTAGATGGTCTGGACACCACTCCCCCTCTATGATCTCTGTGCCCACCCCTCTTTATCACTACACTCCAGCCACACTGACCTTAAACATGTCAGGCATTCTCCTTTCTCAGAGTCATGGCACTTGCTAGGCTGCCTGCAGCATCCTCCAAGAGATCTGCATAGCTCACACCTCACCTCCTTCAGATCTTTGCTCAAATAGTATCTAAGTGAAGCCTTCCCTGAGTACCCTCTTTAAAATTGGAACTTCGCTGCCACCTCAGTGCTCCGTAACTTACCCCTGCCTTAATTTTCTCCCTAACTCTTATACCATCTGATAGACTGTAGATATTTATTATTTGTTTATTGGCTATCTCCCTTCCCTAGAATGTTAGCTCCGTGAGGGCAGGGATTTTTGTCTGTTCACTGTATCCTCACATGCCTAGAAAATAGGCATGTAGTAGGTGCTCAGTAAATCTCAGTGAAATTCATAAATGAATATGAAAAAAATGAAGAGTAAACATGATAGAGAGGGGCTAACTAGATTCATTGTTTGGTCCAAGAAGTCCAGAAACATCTGACCTTAATGATAAGAAGGAGGGAGCCACAGGAAGTAGAGGGGACCAAGCACAGGATGCAGCAAGTGCAAAGACCCTAGGAGGAGAAGAAAGGAGGCCATGCCTAGAGGACAGTGAATAGCACCTGGCAAGACAAATGGTCAGAGCCAGATCACACAGGGCCTGTGTTGTAGGCCATGGAAAGGAGTGTGGAGCACTTTCCTGGTCTCAGTAGAAAGCCTGCAGAGGATTTTAAGCATAGAAGTGACATAATCTACTACTTACTAATTTTTTTAATCGCTCTTGCTCCAAGTGGGAGAATAAACTGAGTAGGGAGAGGATTAAAGTGGGGATACCAGTTAGGAGGCTATTACAACAAGCCAACCAGAGAGATGACGGTGGCTTGGACTAGCAGGTAGCAGTGGAGGCGGTACAAAGTGAACACATTCAGAATATGTTTTGAAGGTGGAGTCAGCAGAATCTGATGATGGACTGAATGTTGGAGGTGAGGAAGAAAGAATAATCAAGGGTGATTCCTACAATTTTGGCTTGAGCAACTGGGTGGCTGACTGGTGGTGCCATTTGGCGAAACAGGAAAGACTCTGAGAGGAGCTAAGATGGGGAAGAGAGTTGCAGACAAGAATTCTGTTTGGGCTCTGTTGAGATTGATAGGCCCATGAGACATTCGAGTGGAGAGATCACACAAGTCATTGGCTATTTAAGACTAGATTCAGTGGGGAGGTCAGGGCTGGTGATACAAATTCTTAGTTTCACAGAGTAAACTATAAAATCTTAACTTGAGTCAGTTTATCTAGGGCTCTCAAATACTTGAAATTCTTCCGTGCCCTCTTCCTCAAAACAGCTTCCTAGGTATATTCAGATGGGTTGGTATGCATTTAGCCTACACACATTAAAAACCGATATTTGGAATGATGGACCTGATAAATCCACATGACCTCAATCAACAGAAAAAAGTCAGTTCAAATATGTGCAGTGTGCAAGACTTTCTAAGGTAAGAAAGTACATTCAGGTACTTTAGAACAACTAGCAACAGATAATAAAATTTAGAGGATATTCTGGTTAACCAATATCATCAAACATTTCAGCTAATGAGATCTCCTTCATATTCCAGGTAACTGAGGTTTTCTGTATTTTTTTTCTAGAACTCTTGACCCAAAGAGTAATCTAGAAAGAGTCCTGTCCTCTTTGCCCTTTGTAATCATACATTTATAAAATGTATATCAAATATATACACATGATTTCATCTGGTCCTCTTGAGAAAATGATCATAGCCCCATTTTACAGCTGAAGAAAGTGTCAGAGAAGTAGAAATAACTCTCAAGTGTTCACCCAGCTCTAAGTAGTGGAGTGAAGTGAGGTCCAGGTCTATTTTTACTACTGGCCATGGATCTTTCTGAAATGTCTCTCTCACTATCATTTCTATCTCCTCAAGCTGAATTTCAGTCACTGGCATATTGACATTTGCTGGGACTCAGGGTGGTGCCTCAGCACTCTCCGTATTTCACAGGAAGTCACTATTCCCTATGACTGGCACCTTCCCCTCTCTCATTCCTTTACCTGGAAGACTCATTCTTTTTTTTTAAACTGTCTACAAGCAAAGCATTGTAGGGGTTATCAGAAACCCTCCACAGCCAAATCTCCCACTTTATAAATGAGCAAAAAGGCCCACAGGCTGTGAATGATTGTGCAAGGATGGGCAGCTGGTTGCAAAGCCTGCCTCTCTTGGCACTCCGGCTGGTGCTTCTTCCACCATGTTACACTTGTAGTGTGACAGGTCCCCCACCAGGTTACTTAAGGGTCTATATCCACTGCTTGAAACCTTAAAGCTGGCAGTGAGCCAAGGCCATGGTGCCCAGCTGAGGAGCAGGTGCCAAAGACCCCAACATCCTAGGGAGTATCTAAGAACCTACCAAGTTTCACATATGCAGTGGGCAAACAGCCAGTTAGCTTCAAAACAGCTTAGAGACAGGTGGCGAAGTGGATATCTGGAGTTGTCCTGCTGCTGCCCAGGACTGCCCTGTAGGTAAGTCCTAATAAACCCATCTGCTTGTCAAGCTGGACTTGCCTGAGTCATTCTTTGGTCTCTCAGCTCCTTCCCAGTTTGGGAATCCATTATAGTTCCAAGGTTTTCTCATAACAACACACCGTCTTTCCCAGGGTCTGAGGAAAGAGCCGAGACCTGTGCCCAGCATTCTAGGTATCTCACCTCTTTCAGCTTTTGCTGTTTGCTTACTTTCTGATTCTTTAATAATAGAAGTATTGAGATTATTTTATGCCAAAAATATATACATGTCTCAGAAGTAACTGCTTTCCAATACTATGCTTGATCACAGAAAGTCTTGCAGATCTAGATCCAGAGAATGCAAGCTCCATGAAGGTAAATCTTTTTCATTGGCACTTCATCGCAATGCAGTGGGGCCCTGAAAGAAATGGCCTGGTTGCCAAGCTAAAATAAAGGAAACCGCTTGTGTGTTGTGCTGTGTGGGGCCTCAGGAGGCTGTCCCTTGTTCACACTTTCCTGGGGCAACTCTCTTCCACTGGGCTGTCTCCTGGAGCCTGAACATCCCTTCATCAAAGTCTTCACCTTTGAGTTGAGTCACTGTCCTTGTCCAAGTGCAGAGTAAGTCACAGTTGCCTCTTCGCATCTTAACACAGTCCCCTCTGCCACCAATTAGCTCTGTTCCTGGAGCCTCTGGCAAAAAAGTCAGAAAGGAGTGTGTTGCATGGCACTAGCAGGTAGACCAGGTAAGACCAGATAGGGGCACGGAGGGAACGGATGCTTCAGAGAGGAAGGGGCACTGCTGGGGGAAATGAGTGCTGATACCAACTACTTCCCAACGTCCCTGAGGACTGACCCTTTCTATGCGGCTCTCCAAAAGAGTGGCCAGTCCTCGGTGTGATCCCTAGAAACCCCCTTCCCTAAGCCCTCTAGGAAGTTTCCCATGAAGGCTGATGCTACAGATTCTCTTTTGTTTTGTGTCACCTTTGCTTTCTTCTTGGTTAACTTTAAATCCATTCCCAGTATGTGTACATAAGTACACACACATGCATGCACACACACGCACACACACACACACACAGAACCTATCCATTTTCCAGTCATTTCTCAATATTAGCATTTATTTGAAAAACCTCAAACTTCACTTACAGACCACAATTTCCAACTAAGAGTGCAAAAAGGAGAGGTAGAGTCTCCAGTCTGGAGGCCACTGACAGGCTCTTCCTTTCACCAGGCTGATTCCCTGGTTTGTCTGGACTCTCTTTGCTGATTTCACTTGCTGTTCTGTTTTTTTTTTTTTCATTGTAAAGCTATAGTTAAAGGTATGTTTCATTAAGACACTCGGCAGCCTTTATGGAGTAGCACAGACATTTCTGCTGGCATTTCACTTTAGGAAAATAGTATTATCTCTATATAGGAATACATATGTTCTCCAGTGTCAGACACAGAAAAAGAGGCCATCGTGTTTCCATTAATGCCAAAGCCCTGACCATGGTCTACCAAGCCCTACATGAGCTGCCCACCTTCTCCCCTCCCACCATTAGCTCTCTGTTGTCACTCTACTACAGCCACATTGGCCTCCTCACTGTTCCGCTAACATGCCAACATGCTCCCACCTCAGGGCCTTTGCACTCACGCTTCTTCTGCCAGGAACTCTGCACCCTCAGGTGGCTGTGCAGCTTGCTCCCTCCTCTCCTTTGGGCCTCGTTCAAAGGCTGCCTTCTCAGTGAGGCCTTCCCTGACCACCCCATGTTAAAATAGGCACACACACACCCACACACACAATCCCCTTATCCTACTGTTACTTTTCTTCATAGGACTTAATTCACCCTTCAGTCAATCATTCATTTATTCAACAGTTGTTTATCAGGAGCCTGCTATGTGCCAGGCACCAGAGATTCAGCGGTTATCAAAGCAGACAAAAATTCCTGCCCTCATCCCCTGGTAGATGATATATATTTCCTTGAATATATATGCGCTTCATGAAAGCAAGGGCTTTGTCTGTCTTGTTCATAACCACATCCCCAGCACCTAACACAGTGACTGACACTTAGTAGATGCTCAACAAACATTTGTTGAACGGACTAATGCTTTAGCCGTCAGAGTCCAATTTAGTCTCTATGTTAGGAGTTCCCAAATGCCTCTCCCTGTGAATCTGCTGTATAGCCATGTTTGGGAACCATATACAGAGTAGAGCTTTTTAACCCCGGCTGCACATGAAAACTGTCTCGCAAACTTTAAAAACAATTGATGCCTACCCCCTCCACCCACCCTCACCAGAGATTCAGATTCAATTGGTCTGGGTTGCAGCCTAGGCAATGAGATTTTAAAAGCTCTCCTGGTGATTTGAATGTACAGCCAATGTTGCGAACCACTGACTTAATCTATTCATGTCAGTGATTTGGTGGCATCTGCTCCTCCAGCTTCTCAACCTGGCTGCACATCAGAGGCACCTGGAGAATTTTAAAAATACACCAATACTTGTCCCACACTCAGGGATTCCTGTTTAACTGGAGTGAAGCCCAAGCATGCATATTTTTAAAATTTCTCCTGGTGCCTGCAAAGTAAAATTTCTACTTTGCAGCCAGCGTTAAGGACAAGTGCTTTCCACTGTCCCTGTCCTAGTTTATCCCTTTAAGTACCCTGCTTTGCAACGTCTTAATTCATAAGCTGCCTCAAATCCTCTCAGAAGAACTAGAGTTAAACTCTTGAGATAATACTCTGCTCTCCACACAATCAATACAAAACATGCTTCTGTCACCTCATCTGTATTTAGGCCTTACCTCACTGATTTTCCACTACCTTTTGAAATGCTACCACTGTAGAGTGGCTACCCTGTAACCCTGCCACCCGCCCCAGCCTATTTTGTCTCCTTGTGGGACCATGCTGCCTCTGCGTTCCAAGAGGGACTTAATTGATAAAGGTCCAGAGGAAAACCAGGGGCTACGCCTGCCTCAACATCAACTCTGCGCTTCTGCAACCCCAACTGCCACTTTCTTGCTCCAGACCACACAACTGTTGAGAGTTCTTGAAAAGGAGATCGGGGTGGTAAAATAGACAGCCCTTTTCCCCTTCTGCTGGCCAGACCCCTGCTAACATTATCTTCTCTCGAAGAAGGACCCAACATGTTTTATTTATTCCAAGTCCCAGGAAGGAGGGGCAGACATGGCTGGCATGTTTTGTGACCTGGGACAACTGAGCCTTTGCTATGATCCTACAAGGGCAGACTCGGTCCACATCCAAGTCGGGCCAATCCTGGATGGTCATAATTGACCAGAATTATAAGAAGTTAAGCCCAGGAACAGCAGAGGACAGAGATTACTAGGTACCATGCCACAGTGGTTGTGCTCTATCCTCTGAGGGTTTCTAGGTATTTCTATTGTTCGCTATCCAACAAAGGGCAGGGACCTATGATAAGTATTTCACTTTTGTCCAGGCAGTTCATCACCCTCTTTCAACGCAAAAGCATTCTTGCCAATGCATAGTCTTCAAATGATGACATTTCAGATACAAAATATATATCATTTTATAATCCAGCGCTCAGTAATGTCGTTTTGAATATAGATGCTTGTCTATTCACCCCCCTGGAATGAGGGGCTCCTGCCTTGCACGTCCCCATCTGCCACCAGTATGGAGTTGAAATCATGGACTTACTGTGTATATAGATTTGCGATTTGCAGGTTAGCATGCAGCTCTGTGACTTGTACCTCACAGCAGAGGGGCAGCAGGTACTGGAAGTAACATTTATTAAGTAGTGGCTATGTACCAGACGTTCTGCTGAGAATGTGCTTTTCTCACATCTGCCTTGCAGAGCGTCATCTCTATTTTATTAATGAGAAAACAGAGTGACAAAAGGGGAAATAGCCTACCATACCCTGCTTCCTCCACGAGTCTTATGTCCTGTTTTACAGAAGAGAAAAATGGAGGGAAATGGCCTGGCTGAGGGTGCACAGCCAACAAATGGCAGCGCTGGGGCTCAAAGCTCACAGGGCTTGTGACTTTCATCCCACACAATTTCTTTCTGCCAGCCTGGGGCTACATCCAGTTGCCACTGTATCCTAGAATTGGGCAGTGACCAAGGACAGTCTGCAGAGAACAGTGGCAAGTAAAAATTATCCCGTGTAGGTTTCCTACTGCATGCCCAACCAAATAGTAAAAGCACATTCTTCTGCATCTTTAGTTCAACAGGAACACCTCCTCCCAACCGCTACATTCTGTCCAATACAGGAACTCACTGCGTAGCAGTCATCAATTCAAATAACATAGTTTTGCTCTGGTAAGGCAAAAGCAAACCCTGGAGGATTCAACAGCTTAACACAGATAACACTGATGCTGCTTCCTTTTGGAGAGAGAAATACACAAATGGCCAAACTTGTGCTAAGATGCTCAAAATAGTAAGAAGGTCCACAGAGGAAAACTTATTAAAAATTACAGTGATGCCTATTTAAGAAAACTCACGATAAAAAGAGGACTTCTGGACCAGCACATGCCCATTACAGCCTATAGTGTATTTTTTTTTTTACAAATACAGTTTTACTGGAACTCTAAGTCAGTCCACAGTGTGAAGTGTCATTCCCTAGCACTTAACATGCACCATGGCCCATTTGCTTTGGCCATAAACACCCCAGCACATGTCTCCCTTCACAGTGACCAAATGAACCTCACTACTCTGCCCATAAGCTGATCAAAGCAGCATCAGGGTATCTGTGTTAAGTTGCTGAATCCTCCAGGGTTTGCTTTTGGAAAGAGAATTGATTTCACCAAGTTGGCTTCATTTGAACTCTCCTACTTCCTACACACTGTTAATGCCATACCTACTGCCCAATATCTCTTTTCAGCAGTTTTACTTTGAAAGAAGTATGAATGGGTAGCCAAAGGACTCACTGTACTCCTCCGAATGAGCTTCCTGTGTGCTGTGATCCTAGGATATCAGCCATCTGCCAATCTTGAGCAAGATGAAGCATCTAATAGTGACTGCAACTGGAGGCAGAGTCTTAAAGTGTCATCCGGGACTGTCTGCATCAGGATCACTCAGGGTGCTCATTAACAATGCAGAATCATAGCCCCTCCACAGACCTGCCCCATCAGCACCTCCACGAAACAGAGTCCAGGCACCTGCATTTTTAGCAACCACCAAATTTCAAAACCAAAGCTTCGTTTTTCTCCTCCTATGAGATCTCCACAATATGGCCTTGCAGTACACACCTTAATACTGTAACTAAAAGTCTTTGTCTTGCTTTTTTCAGACTACCCATCTCTCCCTTCAAGTCTTGTCTTTGTCCCTGAAAATTTTGGCGTTTTCCTTATTAATTTCTAGGTCACACTTATTAGTTTTTAAAACTACCAGCATATTCTAGTACTGCAGTATTCATGTGAAAGCTAAACTTTTCCCACTTTGTTTAAGGGTAAATTTGCTATCTGCTACCTTAGGATAAGCCCTAGATTCTTGAGGTTCCCAAGGTTATATTGCTGGAGAAGATAAAAACCAGGTAACCACAAGAGGTATAAGAGAATTTAATCTTTTACTGGAAATAAGAAAGTATGTGTTTTATGCCCCTTTGTCTTTTCATGTGATATCACATCCTGTCATGATGCATCAGCAATGTAGATAAATGTTCATTTCTGCCCTTACAGATACAATAATCATTTTGTAACTATGAACTAGGATATGCTTTTAAAAGCCCTATGCACAAAACAAGTGGTGCAGAAAAAATGGGTTCAAATGGAGACTCTTATTGACCACACAAGTCCTTTATATCTCACACAACAAACAGATCTGTTGGGGCCAGTCAACTGAAAGTTTACCCAAAGTGAGTGAGAACTGATGGTGTTTTAAAAGCCCTTTTGCTTTCACCTGGACATTCTGAAATGAACCTGGCACTTGAACTGAAATTTACCTTTTCATTTGAAATTAGTTTGTTAGGTTTTTCACACAGTTGTCTGCTAGAATGAGGGAGGCAGGCTCTGCAAAACTGGCTCAAGAAGCATCCGGGTTCAGGGAGTACAGAGCTGGCCCTAGTGCCAACTTAGCTACTTTTTACCCATATAACCCTTAGATGACGTGTCTGGCCTCACTGACCTCTCCTGCTTCCCCCACAGGGGCGTCAAAAGGAGCAAATAAAGACTCTTTGTGAAAGCGCTTTAAAAACTGTAAGTTATTTGGCTGGGCATGGTGGCTCATGCTTGTAATCCCAGCACCTTGGGAGATGAAGGCGAGTAGATCACTTTAGGTCAGGAGTTCGAGATCAGCCTGGCTGACACAGGGAAACCCCATCTCTACTAAAAAAAGTACAAAACTTAGCTGGCATGGTAGCACAGGCCTATAGTCCCATCTACTCAGGAGGTTGAGGCAGGAGAATCACTTGAACCCAGGAGGCGGAGGTTGCAGTGAGCTGAGATCATGCCACTGCACTCCAGCCTGGGTGACAGAGCAAGACTCTCTCAAAAAAAAAAACAAAACGAAACAACAACAACAACAAAAAAAACTATAAGTTATTCTAGAAATGCTTCTTTCTGAGTCCTAACCTATCAATCCCCTAGCATGACAGCCTCAATTAGAAAGTCAAATAAATGTCCATACCCCTTTTGGTGCGTTCACAGATGCTAAGCCCAGTACCTTCAAACAGAGTTCTGAAATTACGAAAGAAGGTATCATTCTTCTTTGCTCTGTCAAGGGTGTTTTCAAGCTCTAATATCAATTTTCCTAAATCTCCCTCAACCCTATCCCCACTCCTGCCACCTCACCAAGACAGAAGCTGAAGTGCTACACGTGACATCAATAAGCATGCTGACCTTCCTCTAAAATTATATGATTTTTGAAGCATGAGATGGTGTCCTACATGCTGATTCTTCTAAATACTGAAAACAAGAGCAAAGTACAGAAGACAGCTAAAGAAAAGAAGAGCTTGCTAAGTGCTTTTGCTATGCATTCTGGCATGAGAAGAGGAACCCAGGCAGTGTGGGATTTAAGCTCCTCTTTTGAGGTCCCTGTAGCCTTCTTAGCAAGATAAGACTAACTGGCAAGCAAAAATGTGACACCAATAAGACAGTGTGTCAAGTATTTTGGGTGCTCTAGGGCAGCAGTCCCCAACCTTCTTGGCACCAGGGATTAGTTTCATGGAAGACAATTTTTCCATGAATTGAGGGGAGGGGTAGAGTGCGGATGGTTTCCAGGATGAAACCAGTTCCACTTCAGATCATCAGGCATTCGATTCTCATAAGGAGTATGCAACCTAGATCCCTCGCATGCACAGTTTACAATAGGATTCAAGCTCCTATGAGAATCTAAGCCCACAGCTGATCTGACAGGAGGCAGAGTTCAGGTGGTAATGCTCACTCGTCCCACTGCTCACTTTCTGCTGTGTAGCCCAGTTCCTAACAGGCCGCAGACCAGCAGAACCTCTGCTCTAGGAGGTCCCAAGAATGGAGTCATTGCTGTGAGCTGGAGTGGTCAGGAGACGTTTCCTGGGATAACTAGAATTGAGCCAACCCTCAAAGGACAAGTAGGGTTTAGAGGGGCATAGAAAGATCCAGAAAGGCTTTCACAATGGATCACATAGCTACATACAATCCCATCATGTGTAAATGGTCCAGTTCAGTGCTGTTTGATGGAATGTTCTGTGATAATGGGATTGGACTATATATGCTCAGTCGAATACAGTAGTCACAAGCAACGTGTGGCTACTGAGTCACTAGTGTAATTAAGGAACTGGATTTTTCGTTTTAATTTATTTCCATTTAAATAGTCATAAGTGGCTAGGGACTACCTTATTGGACAGTGCAGGTCTAGTTAGTACATGGCTTCGTGGGCACAAGCCAATTCAGGTGAGCTTAATAGGTTCCCTAATAGTTCATTTCCAAGGTCTATCCCTGAACATCTAGGAAAGTGCAAAGATCTGACTTCTCAGAGGGGTTTTGAAGCCTCCAGGAATCCTCTTGACCCCTTCGAGACACCTGAACCACTGATATGGCTAGTAGAGAGCTCATGCCTTTCTGTCATACCTGTTGCCCTGCACTTGCCAAAATCCAATAGATGGAGAAAGGATAGACCTCATCTAGAACACCAAAGTCAAGTAATCACAAAGAGCAAATCAAAACCTGCACCAGCTGGCCGGGTGTGGTGGCTCACACCTGTAATCCCAGCACTTTGGGAGGCCAAGGCGGGGGGATCACCTGAGGTCAGGAGTTCAAGACCAGCCTGGCCAACATGGTCAAACCCCATCTCTACAAAAAATACAAAATCAGCTGGGTGTGGTGGCTCATGCCTGTAATCCCAGCTACTTGGGAGGCTGAGCCAGGAGAATTGCTTGAACCCAGGAGGTGGAGGTTGCAGTGAGCAGAGATCATGTCACTGCACTCCAGCCTGGGCAACAAAAGCAAAATTCCATCTCAAAAATAAAAGAAAAAAATCAAAAATAGACTATAGTAAAATTGCACAGAGAGCCTCACCTGCCATGAAAGAAAATGTAAATTAGAATAAACTGAAGGTATCACAATATAATTTTCTAAGAAGCAAAAAGTAATAAAATGATCAAATTCAGGGTTTTCCTGAATGTAGGGAAAGAATTAACTCTACAGTGATGGTGGTTCTACAAATTTGATCTTTCTGAAAAGCAATCTGACAGTAGTAAGACAAGGTATGGTTCTATCTGTACTTTGGTACCTGGTAACTGTACTTTAAAGAATATAGTCCAAGGAAACCTTAAAGGAAAGGAAATTTGCAGGGGGGTCAATATTAAAATGTTCATAGCAGTACTATTAATTGTAAAGAAACAGTAAAACAATCCAAGTGGGAGACAGGTGTGGTATATCAGTAGAAAAGAATACTACATAGCCACTGAAAATGACAAAAACAGTTGATCATATAAACATATAGAAATGCATGTATAAGTGAAAACAGCACACAAAGTAAAATGTGTACTCTTATAACAATTACACAGTATACTTTGTCATTTAACAAGCATATGTATACTATTAAAAACATAACAAGGCCAGGCACGGTGGCTCACACCTGTAATCCCAGCACTTTGGGAGGCCAAGGCAGGTGAATCACCTGAAGTCAGGAGTTCAGGACTAGCCTGTCCAACACGGTGAAACCCTTGTCTCTACCAAAGATACAAAAATTAGCCATACGTGGTGGCACGTGCCTGAAATCCCAGCTACTCGGGAGGCTGAGGCAGGAGAATTGCTTGGACCGGGGAGGTGGAGGTTGCAGTGAGCTGAGATCACACCACTGCACTCCAGCCTGGGCAACAGAGCAAGACGCCATTTCAAGAAAAAAAAAAAACTGCACCAGCGGACGTCAAATACAGTGCTTGGCTAGAAATAGCTTTTATACACAGAAACACCACTCTGGTACTGAAATCACCACTCTGGCCTCCCTCTATCCACTTAGGAAACATGAAAACGATCACTCAACTTATTGTTCTCATATCCCAGCTTTATCTAAGACCCCCCAGGGAAATATTTTTAGGCAAGTAAATTTCATTTATGCTATACCTACACTCCATAAATATTAGGTTAATTGAACTTTAGTAAATAGAATGGCAGGTAGTATTACTGCCCAAATATCACCTGCACCCAAATTTGGCTGCCTTCATCTGCTCACTCATTCCTGCCTGCCCTTACAAACTAAAATTCATTGCATGCAGCAGCACAAGTTTTAAAGTCATTTTTAAAGGTCCACAATAATGGCAAACACTGATCTTATATGTGGCTTTAATTCATTTTTATTAATATGTAATGTATATCCAGTACAGAATTCAAAAGTACAAAAGATACAGTGAAAATTAACCCTCTCTACCTCACCTCACCTCCTCCAGCTGCTACCTAGTTCTTTCCAGAAGCAATTTCTATTACTAATGGATGAAGTATCCTTCAAAAGACAGTCTATGGGATAATACATACATATATATATATTTCTTGAGACAGAGTCTTACTCTGTCACCTAGGCTGGAGTGCAGTGGGGAGATCTCAGCTCAGTGCAACCTCCACCTCCCAGGTTCAAGTGATTCTCCTGCCTCAGCCTCCTGAGTAGCTGGGATTACAGGTGCCTGCCACCATGTCTGGCTAATTTTCATATTTTTAGTAGAGACAGGGTTTCACCATCTTGGCCAGGTTAGGCTGGTCTCAAACTTCTGACCTCAGGTGATCCACCCACCTTGGCCTCCCAAAGTGCTTGGCTTACAGGTGTGAGCCACCGCACCCTGCCTCAGATAGTAAGTATATTAACATCTGACTTTACAAAGAAGTCTGATTGAGTATCCTCCCTCAGAAAAGCATAAAACAGGAAGTGGGGGAGAGATAGAGAATGTCAGTGTTCTATACGACAGCCACCATTTCCTGGCGGCACTGCTTTGGCCTGTTTCTATGCTTGCAATTGCAGCTTCAAATAAACAAAGTCAGTCAGCCCTCATTTTCAAAAATGCCTTTTCTCTAATAATCACATCTCAAAGGTGAGCACCAGAATGGAAAGAAAGGTGCCTACCACAACTACTCAAAGCCTGGTGGCCAAAATACATAAGAGTGTGTGACCTGGTATCTGCTGTCCTTGGAGCTGGAACCATTTAAATATTTAAAAATAAAGCCGGGCACAGTGGCTCATGCCTGTAATCCCAGCACTTTGGGAAGCCAAAGTGGGTGGAACACCTGAGGTCAGGAGTTCAAGATCAGCCTGGCCAACATGGTCAAACCACGTATACTAAAAATACAAAATTACCTAGGCATGTTAGCTCATGCCTGTAATCCCAGCTACTTGGGAGGCTGAGCCAGGAGAATTGCTTGAACCGGGAGGTGGATGTTGCAGGGAGTGGAGATCATGCCACTGCATTCCAGCCCTGGCAACAAGAGCAAAACTCCATCTCAAATAAATAAATAAATAAATAAATACAGAAAAAGAAAAAATTCAAAAATAGACTATAGCAAAAATGCACAGAGAGCCTCACTTGCCATGAAAGAAAATGTAAATTAGAATAAACTGAAGGTATCACAATATACTATTCTGAGAAGCAAAAAGTAATAAATGATCAAATCCAGGGTTGTCCCAAATGTAGGGAAAGAATTACAATGGAACTCTACAGTGATGGTGGTTCTACAAATTTGATCTTTCTGAAAAGCAATCTGACAGTAGTAAGACAAGGTATGGTTCTATCTGTACTTTTGGACCTGGTAACTCTACTTTAGAGAATACAGTCCAAGGAAACCTTAAAGGAAAGGAAAAATCTGTATGGGGATCAATATTAAAATGTTTATAGCAGTACTATTAATTGTAAAGAAACAGTAAAACAATCCAAGTGGGAGACAGGTGTGGCATATCAGTAAAGAATACTACATAGCCACTGAAAATGACAAGCAGAGTGATAATATAAACACATAGAAATGCATGTACAAGTGAAAACAGTACACAAAGTAAGATGTGCACTCTGATAACAATTACACAGTATACTTTATCATTTAACAATCATATGGCATACTAATGAAAACCTAACAAACTTAGGTATTTAAGTTAATAATCATGAAGGTTTTTTGCTGTTGTGATTAGCTGCTTATAAATAAATGCCTTCCTCTCAAAGAAACATTATAATCATCACCAACATCACTTCTTAAACAAATCGTAATCCTAACCTAAGGTGAACGGAATGACATCAAATGCCTCAGGTTCACATGAGACATGAGAAAAATCCCAGAGGAAGTCATTATACGAAAAAGATACTTACACACACGTTTATAGCAGCATAATTCGCAACTGCAAAAATATAGAACCAGCCCAAATGCCCATCAATCAACGAATGGAAAAAGAAACTGTGGTATATATATTGACCATGTAATACTACGCAGTCATAAAAAAGGAACAAATTAATGGCATTCGCAGCAGCCTGGATGGAACTGGAGACTATTATTCTAAATGAAGTAACTCAAGAATGGAAAACCAAACATCATAGAGCCAGCATTTAAAATGCAGATAATGGCCTATGCTTTTTCTCCCTCTGCACTGCTAAGGCGGTAGCCTTTCTCTCACCCTGAATTACTCTACACCAAAATAAAAGAAGTAACAGGGTCTGAATTATAGGCCATCAATTCTTCTGAAGGTTATTGGCATCTGCTTTCAACATGCTTAGGTATCAGAAGATGGGGACTCGCTGAAATAAATTTAACTCATTCCTAAGACAAGGAATGGGATCAGATAGGGAGAGATAGTTTCATTTGTACTTGAGAAAGCCTGGATGCCTTGTGGGATGTGTAGTGAATTTTTATAATTTTGTGTTGCCTTGACATCCATGTTGAATACAGGTTTAACTTTCTCAGACCAGAAGCAGGGCTCAGTCATCCTTGACTCAGTTTCCACTTCTGCACCACATCCAAATGGCTCAAGCTGGTGGCCAGACATAAGGACCTAGAGGCATCTCCCCTACTTGGAAGACTGGGCTCCCTGCTTTCCCACAGCTTCCTTTAAATGGATCACCAGGCATTTGCTGGTGAGCTTAGTGTCCCACACCCTATTCCCTTGTTTGTGCTGCTAGTCACCAGCTGTGCTCTCTCCCTGACTCTTCATTCCTGCCTCTTCATGTCTGCATGACCCAGGAATGGAGGACTGCCCTCGTGACTCAGTATATCCTCTTTGCCCAGGGTTTGCAAAGAAAATCTTTGAACTTGTTTTCTAATGTGGTGATGTAATAAATGTGCACCTTCTATTTGAAGAACTATGGGCTGCCCCAGTTGCTCCAGGCTGCTGAGGAGAAAACAAGGTTGGGTTCCCAGCACCAGAGCAATGGTCAGACAAGCATAAATTGGACATGGGTCAGATGAGAGCCACAAGGGCATCTGCCAGTATAAACAAGTTTCCCATGTGAGGGACTCCTGGGCACAGATTGAACAACTAGGCATTAGACCATCTGTCAAATAATAAAAGTATCTCATGAAAGGTGCACTGTCAATACCCACGTCCAAGTCTCTTCTGTTTCCTACTAGGGCAGGGTTGTAGTCATCCTGGTATTAGAACCCCAATTTAGCTTTGCACTCTTAAAACAGATAGATTGTTCACACAAATGGGCAGACTCTCCACCCACCTTGTGTGCACGCCCTTTACAATATGATTTTGCACTCTGCTGGCCAATGGGAGCATTTCATTTCCCTACCTCTGAGTCCAGCGGAAAGGGCAGTGTACCAGCCCAAGCCTAGGTAGGCTGAGGGGATTTCAAGAGAAAGCAGCGTCCCATGGCTTTATGGCCTGAGAGGCGGAGGAGAAGGGCAGATATGCAAAGAAGACCATCTATTTTTTTATCTGACCATTAAAACTGCTAAAATCAAAAGATTCTCTGGCAGCAAAGAGGAAATGTATTGACACGAGAGAAAAGTTCTGTTAGTTTTCTTTAGCATGGTTGAACGTATGAGCATGAGTCTCAGTGCTTTCTTGCTGCACAACCAGCCACCTCAATGCTTTTATTTACAGCCTGCCACTGCCATATGCACAGGTGTGGGCTAACCTGTTGAATAACATGAGACATGTGATTCGGTTGCTGTTGTCACCCACCCTAGACCAGCCAGCCCCCAGCCAACCTGCCAGGTGCCTGAAGGCATGTGCATGAGCCTAGTGAGATGGGCAGAGCTTGGCTCAAATGAGCAGACCACACTGCTGACCCATGTACTTTGCCCCACAAGTTGGTAGAGGATTTGTTACACAGCAGTGGATAACAGATACATCCAGGCCCAGGGAGAGGATGGCGGGGGGTCCAACATTTGGCAGAGTTTGGGAACCCTTTGCCACTCAGCCATCCAGAGGAGAAAAGGCCAGTGTGGGTGTCTGTAGTCAAGTATTCATATAACCAAAGAATGGGGGCAGCTAGCCTCCAGACCCTGCTGCAGAGCTCCTCACATGGGAGCACGTATAAGTGCTCCAGGGCTGGCCCTTTGGACACTGCCTCCAGCTCGATGTAAGAGGGATGGGGAGGGGCAACCTTATGGAGGATTAGTCCTCTTCCCAATTCAGGCAGAAGGTGACAAGCTGGCGGTGTGGATTGCATTCCCCACTATAACACAAGAGACTCCAGTTATGTGGATGAAATTATTATACTGGACTGTTGGTCTTGACCACTTATACCTTAGTGTACCTCCACACACACACCCTGCTAAGTAGTGTGAAGCGAAGAACGAATGAGAGGGAGCAAGCCCAGCACTTGGTGGTAACTGAGGATGAAGTCAGAGGAGGTGCAACAGAATAAGGAGCTCTTAAGCTGCAATCACCACACCCACTTAGGCCTTCTCTTCCCCAAAACCCCAGCTCTTCTCTCTGCACTCATCTCATTCCTGCTTACAACCTGGGTCAAGAATATTAAGCCTTCTTCGTTCAGTAGTAGAACTTCTTATGGGTAAATGCTGGGATTAGGACTTGAATTTATTTTAGAGATAAAGGCTCAGAACTAAAAGCAGTACTCTCCCTGTGGTTAAGTGGCTTTATGGTACAATTCAGAGGAAATTATGCATTTGGAACATGCCTGGGGTGGTAATTTTAGAAAGTTGATGTGTCAGTCAGTCCCTTTCTTGTTCCATAGAATGCAGTAAATTTAAAGACTGGTTGATATCTGGAAAATAGAAAAGACCCTCCCAGGCTTGTGAAGATGGCTGTGTGGCCTTGCTTCTAGCCTTGTTTGTTGTCTTTTGGTCCTAGGGCTGAAAGCTCAGTGAGTTTTGCTCAGAGCACTTTGCTGCGTGTGTAGTTAAAGCATTCTTAACTGATTCAACAGATGACTGGTGTCCACGCTCAGCACCTCCCTCTCTCTTTGTTGAAGCTTTGCTTACATCTGATTTGCTCTGTGGTTTGAGCTTCAGACAAATATTTTGGAAATATGTCACGAGAAGAACTGCAAGTTCTAATATTTAAAATTTAGATTGCAGTTTCTTTCAAAATATTAATATTTTCTCAGTTGAGTAAGTCATTACATATTTGCTTCTATGTATTTGTTTTGGTTCTTAGTCAGAAATTTCAAACTTAGTTTAGCAGGTTTTGTTCGACTCAGAATAGCAAGGGGATACAGACAAAGCACTGTAACAGGCTTGACCTTCCCAGCTTAGGGTGCAAATGGCTTCAAGCCCAGTCCTTCCCACCTCTGTACGTCACCTGGGTACCTGCCTCTAGAAGGAAATACAGAAACACTGATCTCCTTCAGGTTCCTAGTGCAACCTTGTTTGGTCGGAGATCTGGGAATATCTGGAGGGCAGATGCCTGGTCTTCTTCGGTGTCCTATATGGCTATGCTAACTGCAAAGTAAAGCCACAGCTGCTCAGATGACAGAGGACTCAGTGAGCTGGGCCCAGGTGCAGGAGTCCTTGCCTTCCTGAACAGTCCCAGGGCTGACGTGACTGCTCCCTCATGGTAACGCATCATCACTGATCAGCTCCCTCTGCCCCACGTCCCTCTTGTGTAAGGATTGGCTTACAGATCTTCCAAATCTTTATTTCTTGCTGGCGTGAGGCTGTGGAGCTCCAGGCTACAGGGCTGGGGCTGCCAAGGAGCCTAAGACCTTGGGAGATAAGATATCTGAGCAGTGTGACAGTGGAGAGGCCCGGCCCAGAGGAAGCATCAGAAGTTTCCTGATAGCATGAGAGCAGCCACGTGTCTCCAGAGGTGGACGCCATGTTCCTCAGGTAAGTGAAGCAGTGCTACAGGTAACTGTACATCTGTCGCACACCTGCATGTAAAACCTAGCATCGCTTAGCCATTGCCTCTTTCAGTTCTCATATACAGATGCTTCTCAGGGAGCAAGCAGGCACGAGGAGTGCTGGATTAAGGGCAGTTCCAGCATCCAGCCAAGGGGGCTGGCGTCACGTCCCAGCCACCTACAGCCACTGTTACATCTTTGAGAGACCGCCCCTTCTCCAGGACCATTAGGCCACAGCCTCTGCACCTGACCCTATGCCTCAATCTGGGCTTCCTTCAAGAGAGACCACGAGGTAAGAGCATAGGTGTAGTTTATTTGAGAGGGGTTCCAGGAAGTAAGGCTGGGAAGTGATTACAAAAGAGAGGAAAGATACTAAAAGGTGTGTTCATGAGCAGGTAATCCACGAGGACACTGGGACTCAACCTGCTAAGGATTCTGTGGGAGACTGAATCCACCTCAGGGCTGTGATACTGAGGCACAAGGAAGCTGGGATATTTATTCACCCACTAGCATCCCTTATCTGTTAAGGATTGTCGTAACTCCCTAGCCCTTCTGGTTGGCCCTTTATGTGGCAGTGCAACCCCTTAAAGACAGAGGATGGGCCGGGCGTGGTGGTCCATGCCTGTAAATCTCAGCCCTTTGGGAGGCTGAGGCGGGTGGATCACTTGAGGTAGGTCATGAGCTCAAAACCAGCCTGGCCAACATGGCGAAACCCTGTCTCTTCCAAAAATACAAAGAAATGAGCTGAGTGTGGTAGTGGGCACCTGTAATCCCAGCTACTCAGGAGGTCAAGGCAGGAGAATCGTTTGAACCCGGGAGGTGGAGGTTGTGGTGGGCCGAGATCACGCCACAGCACTTCAGCCTGGGTGACAGAGGGAGACTCCATCTAAAAAAAAAAAGACAGAGGATGCCCTCAAGCAGAGAGACTCGGGAAGCCCTCTGTGTGGGAGGAAGACGTTTGCAGTGGATTCTGGAAGGGCTGAGGTGATGGGTGAGACACCGAGAGTGTCTACTACACCTCACCAGGCCGACCACTCCCAGCATCTCCAGGAATAGGCCGTGTTTCCATCTCCTCTGTACAGTGGCTAGCAATTTTTCTTAACAAAAAGTCTGAATCCTTCCCAGAGAAGCCTACTCACTACATGAAGGACAGGAATTTGTGAAAACGGGGATGAGGACAGATACAGTGACAAACACCAGAGCATTGGTTGTCTTGAGACAGGGATCAACCTTTTGTATTCCTTGGTGTCAGGCCACGGACTAAGGCCTCAGGGAGTGGGGTGGGTACAGCACGTATCATTGGCGACTTCCTGAGAAGGGGCCTCAGGATGCTCACGGTGGCTGGGAGACAGGTGTGCTGGCAGATGAAAGGGCACAGTGAGAAATGACAGCATTTATGACACTCCTCTTTCCTATCATGGTTCCAGCACTTAATAGCTAGTTAAAATGTTTCTTTGGTGGTGGTTTTACACACCCAAGACACATTTAATGTCATGTCGGGAGTATCTGACAACAAATATTATCGTTGTTGCTTTTTGTCCTTTCCTTTTTCCCAGACATGATTTTGAATAAGCCAGACGTACAAGCCAGGAAGACAGGAAAATTGCGGTGCTGTGTCCCTGACTAGGGAGACTTATATGTTGACGTGCCACATGGAGTTTCCTCTGCTCTAATGTGTTGTAATTAAATAAAAAGGTCTTTGCCTCATCTTCACAGGGCTTCATAATATATTCCTAAGAGGGTGGTTGCTGCTTTACATAGGATATCACTTGAAGAATTTGAGTAACCTTTTCAGTATTCAGTAGTCGGGGATGTATGGGTACATCCAGGATTTTGGATGGAATATAAAATCACTAGTGTTTAATGTCCTCCTTTTGGAATTGTAATGAGTAGAAGGTAAAAAAACGCAAACCTTTTACGCAGGAGAATAATCTACTAATGGCTGGGGAAGTTATTCTTGGGTGGTAGGGATCAACACTAAGGTTTTCAGAATGGAAGGAGTCAGTTGAATTTGTAATTGCCTGAGTCAGAATTTATTACACGTTTCTGTTTGACCTTCAGGCTGATACAAATTGAAATGGCAGAATTGATCTCCTCCTTAATTTATGACATTGCAAAAAAGGACAACAAACCTTCGTTTCCCTACTTCTCAAAGAAGCCTTGCCTGGATTCTCCTCTGAGAGGCATGTTTATATTCTGAAGAAAATTCTCTTGACTGGTAGCATTAATGTTGGAAATCTTGCCTGTGTTTCTAAAGGTAATTGTGACTTTTGTTAATTTCCAGGAGAATTAAAAACAGCAAGCCTTATTGAAAAAAGAAAACTCTAGAAGTTGATTTATAATGGTTATAAGAGGGGTTATGAGCTTCAGGAAGAAAGGTGATTGAATTTCTTCAAATTGGGCTTTGAGTCATCCTTTCCTGCAATTAGAAACAAAAAATGGGGTGGATATAAAAGATGCCTAAGTTAACTATTGGCAGCTGCTAAGTTGACTTAGTGCTCAGAAATCTTTCATGACTGACTAATGGCACAACCCTTGGTAATGCCTAAACCACAAGCTTAGTAACTTCTGTGTCTGTTACTATTGGCATAAAGGGAGTGTTCTGAAGAGAGGTTTATTTTCTGAATGTACCAACATATCAGGAAAATGTTTATTTTGGATGTAAGCGAGATACTTGTAAAACTGAAATTTACTCTATAGATGAGAAACACCATTATTATTATTGGAGACAGACATGGGAAGTATTTGCTAGGCACAGCTGGCCTTCATGATGGATTTGGAATTGCCTGAGGCCCACAGCATGTCACGGGAGTGGTAGTGCTGGACTTTGCTCTCACTGGCTGCTTTACAGTAGGGGTGCACCCCTAGATCGGGAGCTATCCCTGGCCGGGCTCTGTTCTGTAAGAAATGCTTTTAGATGATCTGCCCAACCAGATGCGAGATTCTTGATCATAAAGTTTGGTCAGCTCCATCTGATGAAAAGTACATAGTATATAAATACAGAAAAATAAATAATTGATAATGGCTAAATACACTCAAGTCATATGATGCATGCATTTAACTAATATGAAATCAACCACTCCCATTAGGCAAAATGGAAGATATTTCTATTATTTGCTCTAAAAAAAGATAACCCAATCAAATTACACTTTGGCTTTGATAGTCCCAGAGGAAAGAAGGCCATAATTAGAATGCAAAGAGAAACAATAGAAGTAACTTCTTGGTTTTTGAACTCCAAGGATCTGTGTCTTGGTGAATTCAAATCTATTGAATACACTTTCAAGGATAATTTAGGTCACGGTTAATTTTTAGAGTCAACCCTCTAAAAATGCACATTGTGAGGAAAACTGTTTATAGCAACAAGGGTTTAAGTATAAACATATACACTCTAGCTACCAACATTCTCATTGTATTTAGTTACACCTGTAACCCAGCCTCACAAACCTCAGGGAATGTGTTTCTCTACATTTTACCAGGCAAAATGCAAGGCTCCTGGGTTAACCACCAATTTCTACTCACAGGGCCTTAGACAAAGCCCCTGCCAGTTCTGCTGTCATCTGATTCCTCTTCCTCTTTGTTTTTCTGGATGATTCTGTGTTGGTTGAAGCAATCTACATCCCATTATAAAATTGTTGTGACACTGGTCGCTTCCTCCTGCTTTAGTAAATGCTAAGGTATCTTAGTCATGAGTCTGCAATGAGTCAATATTCAGCCCTAAAACACAGCCTTCATTTGTCATAGTTCTTTAATGCTAGCTATTTTGATTCCTAATTTCTCTAACCATACATCCACAAAGTGTTTGAAGGAGGACACCTCTCAGATTCAAATATTCTCTGCAAATATCCCCTGTGAATGCTGTTGTGATGAAGTCTTACGGGGCTACCTGATTCTTGATGGAAATACATTAACTTTTGTGCCAAG
This sequence comes from Cacajao melanocephalus, assembly GCA_963573385.1. Lineage (NCBI taxonomy): Eukaryota > Metazoa > Chordata > Mammalia > Primates > Pitheciidae > Cacajao > Cacajao melanocephalus. Next base: position 55,368 of record CAUYLG010072855.1, on the reverse strand, counting down.
TGATTGATAGCTGAGAACTGAGAACTTCCATCCCTTCTACTTTCTGGTAATTTCTTATTTGTTCTATCATCCCTTCTGGTTGCCCAGTGGCAATTGAAATAAATCTATGTGTATTGGCGGGGCGTGGTGGCTCTCGCCTATAATCCCAGCACTTTGGGAGGCTGAGGTGGGTGGATCAATAGAGGGCAGGAGTTCGAGAACAGCCTGGCCAACATGGTGAAACCCCATCTCTGCTAAAAATACAAAAATTAACTAGGCATGATGGCGCGTGCCTGTAGTCCTAGCTACTCAGGAGGCTGAGGCAGGAGAACGGCTTGAACTCGGGAGGCAGGGGTTACAGTGAGCCGAGATTGCGCCACTGCACTCTAGCTTGGGCAACAGAGTGAGACTCTGTCTCAAAAATAAATAAATAAAAAAGAAACCTATGCAGGTCATGCTGTGGGTAGGGTGGTTCTGTTTAATTATTCCATTAGGCAGGATAATACCCCCTCAAAGGTGTCCACATCCTAATCACTAGAATCTGTGAATATGTTACTTTAAATGATCAAGCAGAGTTAGGTTTGCAGACGTAATCAAGGTTGCTAATCAGCTGACTTTACAACAGGAAGATTATCCTGGTTTATTCAGTGAACCCCATGTAATTGCAAGGGTTCTGAATAGTGGAAGCAGGAGATGGATGTAGGGGTCAGAGTGACGCCGTGTGAAAAGGACCTGACCCTCCATTCTTGAAGATGGAGGAAGTGAGCTACCAGCTCAGGGATGCTGACAGTCTCTAAAAGCTGGAAAAGGCAAGAGATGGATTCTTTCCTGGGCCTTTGGGAAGGAACATGGCCACCACCTGGATTTCAGCCGGCAAGATCCATGTTGGCCTGCTAACCTACTGAACTGTAAGAGAATACATTTGCATTGTTGCAGCCATTAATTGTGTGGTAGTTTGTTACAGCAGCCATAGAACACAGATACAATTGTTTTATTTCAAAGTGTACTTGGGATTCCTTGGCTTTGGGCAATGGGTACTATAATTTTGTCATTGTTGTTACTTGATAATGACCATCATTTATTGAATCTTTACCATGTGTATAGTCACTACTCTAGGTGCCCCACAAAGAGCAATTTATTGAACCAGTGCATCGAGCCTACACGTACTATCAACATCCCTGTTTTGCATGAGTAAACCAAAACCCAAAGCAGTGAAGTCATGCACAGCTTGATGGTGGTAGAATTACAATTTCACACAAGCAGATTTCAAAGCCTGCCAGGTCCTCCTGACTTCTGTGATAGACTGTGCCTGGCTTTGCCACATAGAAAGGATGCCCATGTTGTAGACGAGAAAGTTGGAGCCCCGATGAGGTAGTGCAAAAGACAGAGCAACTCCCTCTGGGCATTTGGTTCCCAGGGTCAGAGATTTTCAGTCCGTTTTCTGCTGGCTGAGAAACACAAATGCTCCTCAGTCTGGAGGGACACAGCTTTCTAGGTGCATATGATAGAAAGGTTGAGATTGGGAAAAAGAGTGAGATTGGAGGAAGAAGAACATGGAATGGCAGGATGGAAGTCCTAGGCCACCAGTGGTGAATGGACTTGCTATCTCTCGCTCTGTGACCTATTTTATTTATTCATTTATTTATTCCAGCTTTCATTTTAGGTTCAAGGGGCACATGGGCAGGTTTGTGATGTTAATTATGTGTGGCAGGGGTTTGGTGTACAGATAATTTTGTCAGCCAGGTAATCAGTGTTATACCTGATGGGTAGTTTTTCAATCCTCATCTTCCTCCCACCCTCTACCCTCACATAGGCCCCCATTTGCATTGCATTCCCTTCCCTGTGTCTATGACCTACTTTTTTGAGACAGGATCTCACTCTGTTGCCCAGGTTGGAGTGCAGTGGGGCAAATATGGCTCACTGCAGCCTTGACCTCCCAGGCTCAAGTGATCCTCCAGCCTCAGCCCTGTAGGTAGCTGAGACTACAGGCGTGCACCACCATGACCAGCTAATTTTTGTGTATTTTTTTTTTTTTTGTAAAGACAGGGTTTACTATGTTGCCTCCTGGTCTCGAACTCCTGGACTCAAGTGATCTGCCTGCCTTGGACTCCCAAAGTGCTGGGATTTCAGGTGTGAGCCACTGTCCTTGGCCTCTACGACCTATTTTAATAAGAGTAATGTCTTTATCTCCTGAAGCCAAAAGTATGGCTCAGCATTGTGGGGGTGTGTGCAGTTTGCCAAAAACTGCCATGAACATGGGATAAAAGCAGAAAGACAGCCCTGAAGCTTAGTTCCCACAACCCTGGTTCTCTTACTCTTCTGGGCTACAGACCATTCATAGGCATGGGAACCCCTTAATCCATCTGTTTCCACTCAGCTCTCTAATTTAACAAAGAAAAACCCAATCACTGCACTGAAATCAGCAAACAAACCGTGTCACTGTTGATGAGAAACCAATGAGGTGTTTTCCTTGGCTTTAATTTAAGACTATGAAGTGAAAGCGTTCAATCACGCCTGGAAAAAAAAATGCAGAATCATTGTCACAAAAAAGAAAAAATATTTGAAATAGTTAAGATGTCTGTTATTTAAAGGATTTTTAAAAACTATGATCTGAAAAGATAAAAAATGAGAATTTTTTTCAGCTGTGCATTTGGCCTTCCATCACACTTTAAGAATCTTGCTGTAGGACATCTGGACACCACCAATTTGTGAAATGAATATATGGGAGTATGAAAATATGTACTTCATTGTCCCAGGTCATTTAGCATTTATTCGTTAGCATACTGAGCTGATTTTTTTTTTTTTTACTCTTTAGTCAGTCCAAGCTTTAGTATTGTCCAAACCAGTTAAAGTTCATCCCAGTAATTTAGATTTATATAGGCCTCTTCAATGGACCTACGTATATGTTGCATTTAAAATGAGACCATTAAAAGACTCCTCTGGCAGCTTAGTACAGAAACACAAACATGCACTACAATAATAATATTAATAATATATTGTTTTATGTGTTTTTTATTCCAAAGAGTTTCAAAGAGCTTTACCAACTTTACAAATAATGTTTGTGTATACAAGTAATGCATGTATGCATTGACCTTCTAAATATTTCCTAATATCATTAGCTCTCCCCCAACCCCCAATTTGGGCTTTAATGTCTTTATGGGTATTCTCCATATTTATTTGTTGTCTGTCTTCTGTTACTATTTAAGCACCGGAACCACCAAACTCTTTTGTCTCTGTACTTCCATCAACAAAAAGGGGTGAAACCTATACCTTTAATGTATGTGTGTGTGTGTGTGTGTGTGTGTGTCTGTGTATGTTACATAAAAATCATTCTTCCATACTCTGGTACTGATGTATTGTGTGTGTTATAATACAGACCTAGAAATATATAAAATTGATTATATACAAAACATTTTGAAATATTTCTGATGGCTTCTCAACTTCATTAACTAATCTCTCAAGCCACAGTAAATACTTAGAGGAAAATTTACTGTGAATGATATTGTAGGTACATCAAATAGTGTTCTTGATAATTTCATCATTGTTTTAGTCAACCTAAAATTTTTTAAACTTTTCCTTTTGAAAACTTTTAAATGCACACAAAAGAGGAAAGACTAGTATAATGAAACCCCACATTTCATCACTCACCTTCAACATTATCTGCATTTTTGATCATCGTAATTAGATCATTATTATTTTATCTGTAATGTGTCTAATAAAGAATTCCTAGTAGAAGTGAGGTCTCAACACTGCCATTTTCTTTATCCTCATTGTGATTTTTGTATTTAATCCAAGATTTCACAGAAGACACCTTTTTCTTTTCTTTTCTTTTCTTTTCTTTTCTTTTCTTTTCTTTTCTTTTCTTTTTGAGACGGAGTCTTGCTGTATTGCCCAGGCTGGAGTGCAGTGGCGCAATCTCAGCTCACTGCAACCCCTGCCACCTGGTTTCAAGTGATTCTCCTGCCTCAGCCTTCTGAGTAGCTGAGATTACAGGCATGCACCACCATGTCCAGCTAATTTTTATATTTTCAGTAGAGACACAGTTTTGCCATGTTGGCCAGGCTGGTCTCAAACTCCCGACCTCAAGTGATCTCCCTGCCTCCCAAAGTGCCAGGATTACAGGATGAGCCACTGCGCCCAGCCAAGAAGATACCTTTTAAGATCCACTTTGTATTAGTCAGTTCAGGCTACCATAATAAAATACCACAGAGTGGCAAGGCTTAAGTAACAGACATTTATCACGGTTCTGGAGGCTGGAAGACTAAGATCAGGAAGCCACTATTAATAGATTCTGGGGAATGTCATCTTCTTGGCTCATAGACGGCTTCCTTCTCACTGAGTGCTTGCCTGACCCTTCTTTAGTTCACGCATGGAGATAGGGAGACCGCAAGCCTTCCGGTGTCTCTTCTCACAGGAGCCCTAATTCTATCAGACTAAGGCCTCACCCTCATGACATTGTCTAACCCTAATTACCTCCCCAAGGTCCCATCTCTAAATACAATCATCACATTGGAGGTTAGGGCTTCAAAGTATACATTTTGGGGTGACTCAGAATTCATATAGATTCAGTCCATAGCACTGGTCTAATTTTTGATAGTTTGTATAACACTAGAGAAGTGAGTGTTAGAGAAATTATACATTCTCTTTGCTGGCACACTTAATGACAATAAGTTACAACATGTTGAAAATGAGCAAATGAGGGAAGGAACCAATACTGCAAACCCCCTCATTTCCCTCAGATGCCTGTAATCCTAGACTTGCTCTGAGACACGCAATCTGCATGAGGCCATCAGTGTCACTGAGTCAATGAAATATTAAAATCACTTTTTGTTCTTATTTTTTTAAGAGAAAAATACAGATCACCAGAAGTTTTAGTATTTCCTTTCTGTAACTCTTGTCTACCATTTTAAAATATAACCACATTTCAATAAATTTCTGAAGACCAATCTTTTGTTGGCTGCTAGGTCTTCTGGATAGTATCTGTCTTGGTCAGGTAAACACAAAATTAAAGCATACTGGCTTTGTCTAATTTATTAAAAATATATAATCTTTGTTTTACTTGAAATAAAATAACCATAGTGTTTGGTCTTCTGACTGTAGAACTGAGCCACTTAAAAGGCCTGAATTACACCTATCTGAGCATATGGAGCATCTTGCATGAGCTGCAATATTCATTCAACTCTCATTTATTCACTTAATGAGCATGGGCTGTGTGCCCTGCACTGTTCCTGATGCTTGAGTAATATCAATATATTACACATAGAACGTATATTCTAGTGGAGGGAGGTAGAAAAATACATAGATCTGTAAATTATGTAGAATATTAGAAGAGGTAAGTGCTATGAAAAATAAAAGCAGGCTAAGGAGGAGTGGGGGTCGGGTGGGAGTGGGGCTGGGTTGCAATTTTAATTAAAATAGTCAGGGTAGGTCTCATGGCGAAGGTGAGCTTTGTGCAAATATTTGAAAGGTGAGACAGTTAGTTATGGGACTAGATTGTTCTGATCAGAGGGAACAACTCTTGCAAAGGCCTAAGGAAGGCGTGTCCATGGTGTATGCAACCATTAGCTTGGGGGTCAGAGTATATGGACGGTGGGGAGACAGAGAGAGTCAGAAAAGTAACAGGGACCTAGACTATGGCCTTCCATGTCATTGTAAGACTTTGCCTTTTGCTTGGAGGAAAATGGGGAGCCATTGCAGGCTTTTGAGGGGTGGAAGCATGTGATCTGACTTACGCTTTAACAGGATCAGTCTGGTTCCCATGTTGAGACTCAAGAAAGAACAAAAGAGTACACAGGAAGACTAGGTAGGAACCCATCACAGGAATCCAGGTGAGAGATGATGGTGGCTCAGACCTGGATAGGAGTCTTGTGGTGTGAGAAAGGGTCACATTTTGGGTATATATTGAAGGTATAGAATGCTGTTCTTGGATGAATTAGATGAGAAAAAGGAGTTAGGAATAACTCCAAGTTTTTTGGCCTGAGTCACTGGAAGGGTAGATTTGCATCATTTGAGATGGAAAGATTGCAGTTAGAATGGGTTTTGTGGGGAAAATCCAAAGTTCAGGTTTGGACATGCTCAGTTTGAGGAGCCCACCAGGTAACCAAGCAACGATGTTGAATAGAGTGTTGGATATATGAGTCTAAAGTTCCAAAGAAAGAATGGAGCTGGAAATAAAAATTTGGAAATTGCTGGCATAGAGAGCACATACTGTGTGCCAGATATCATGCTAGGTGCTAGGAATACGCAGTGAATAAGATGAATTCAAGATCTTGTGCAAAGTTTTCCAAACTATGCTCTCCAACCATGGTTCTGCATAGTTTAATGAGTATTCTGAGAAAAAAGGCTCTACAGTCAAATAAATTGCAGAAATGTTGTGTGTCACTCTTTGGATTCATAATGTATATGAACATTTTAGAGGCTTTTGGAAGTTCTGCACTAAAGAAATCTGTTAAAATGTGTTTAACTCAGATTTCCCCAAATTTATTTTTTATTGCATGTTTAATTCAATTTTATAGGCAAGCATATTACCCTCCAAAGATAACAAATTTGGAAATCCTGAACCGGTGCAATTGATAATGCAAATACCTACTTATATTGTGGTGTGACGAGGGTTTCAAGTGAGATGTTCACTAAGTTTTATGGAAGACAAACATAGTATTTTTCTGCCTGGAAAGGCAAGGAGAGGCTTTTATCTGTGTTTCTTAAACCTCAGAACAATAGACTCATGCCTTATGGATGAGGTCCAAATACAGCACCAACAATAAGTTCTGATTCACTAGATGAGCCAGAGTAAGTTACATTTCTGTTTCTCTTTCACCTGGAAAATTAAGACAGAAATATTGACCTATACATCAAGGGTATCATAAAAAGCAGTTATCTATTTTGCAAGCATTGTATTTGATTAAATTGCATTCAATTCTTGGGAAATACAGTTGTTAAGAGTTAGCTGTCAATTATTGATTAATAAGCACCCTTTACTTAGCCTAATTACCCCTGCATTTATAGCTTTAGTTAGCACCCAAAATGAATTAATTAGAGGATAAGGGTGGTAGAGTTTATGGCAGCCCAGGTTAGTTTGATCAGAGAACAGTGCTAGCCTGAGAGATGTTAGAAAACTTGTGAGTTTTGAAGGAGTTCAACTGCATAGAATGCATCACAGGTGGGTTGTAACTGCTTCATCCCTTTGATATTAATATGTGGAGTACGCACAGAGGGGAGCTGTACTTAGATTCTATTATTGACATCCTCCTAAACATTCCCACCCACAAATTCAGTGAGGGATCCCACAAGACTTTGCTCAATTCTGTCTTCCCAGATGATGTGCTAATTTAAAAAAAATATTACCTGCCGAGACGTATGACTTCATTACGTTATGTAACATAGGTTCAGTTTCAACTAAAAGTGCTGAATGAAATGAAAGAAATGGAATGATGAAAGAACAGGTTTGAGCAATTAATGATTAAATTTGCACCAACAATCATCAGCTTTCATTTTAGGCTTAGTCTCAGAGATAGTTGTCTCCATCTATTTTTTTCCCATTCCCTTTTACCCCAATCTTCCTCCACATTTCTAAGATGGAGAAATGTCTGACCATCATGCCTTTTAATATATAAGCTTATCTCCTATCCTACCAGTGCAAAGTCAGAGATACTAGATTTAACATCTTTGTTTTGTTTTTCTTTCCCATCTTTTAATTAGAATGTGATTTCAGAAAGCATTGCTTGTGTTTCCCTATTTTATCTAACACGATACTACTTTTCTTGTTTTCCACTCAGTGCTTGGTGTGCCTACCTTTATGTCTTCTACAGTTTTGAAACACTTCCAGTTTTCCTACTGGAATGGCGATGTGTGCTACAGCTCTTAAAAACATCTCCACAGTTCAGAAGTTGAGAAGCAACGTACAGACAATTGCGTTGTCATGCCAGTAGCTAGTTTAATGAATCAATACCATTCTGATTACATAATTTCTAATGCAATCTCCACAAGGAACAGTGAGAAATTAGAGGCAGAAGATGTCAAGAGGTATCATAATAGAAACTGGGAACTGTCTTTAAGGGAAGTTGGTGCATGAATATATATTTGGAAGTGATCAAACTTCTTGGCCATTGGGAGTACCAAAAACTTACTTATCTAACAGTAATTTTCTCAAAGCAGCCCAGTGGACTTGCTTATGAATTTACCAATAATTCTCTCTTTGTTTAAGCACCTAACTCAGGCTGGCTATGATTGAACTAATAATCACTACCATCATCTCCCATTTTCCTTATCCCTCTTTTCAGTGTTTCTCCCCTTGGTGAATGGAACCAACATCCATTTGGTAGCATGAGACCAAATCCTTTGAGTTAATCTCCAGTGCCCAAAGGAAAGACTTCCTTCTTCTCCACTAGATATTATTCAAAGATATTTCTTTGTTTCATTGCCACTGTCAAAGTCCAAGCTGCCCTCCTCTCTTGTGTGGATCTCTGCAGTAACCTGTTAATGGTCTCTCTTACATTTTCACCTTCAGTCTGATTCCTGAGCCGTAGCCGGAATGAGCACATGCATCAAAATGCCAATCTTAGGACATCCCCTCCGCTCCCCTTGAAAAACACTTCAGTGGATCCCTATTACTTCAAAATTCAGCAACAAATCCTTTTAACAACATTGTACCTCCCCCTGCTCTGGCTTCTTCTCACCCACACTATTCCTTTCTCCCTGATCTCCTGCCAGGCTGCTTTCTTTCAGGCCCTTGCACCAACCCTGTTCCATCTCGTCCTGTTCACATGCTCTTGTCTCTGCCTGTAACCTCTTTTCTCATCTTTGCTCCAATCCTATGTACCCTTTAGGTTCCAGGTCAATCACCATGTCCTCATGGGAGCTTTCTGACCCCCAGACCAGGTCATCCCTCCCTGCCTATTACACGGTCTTACTCACCTGCCCCTCCTTCACAGCATTTCACTTAATTGTGATTTTATAAGTATTTCTGTGATGACTTAATTCATATTCATTTCTACCACTAGACTATAATTGCCGTGAGTCAAGGACCATCTATCTATCCATCATCTATCAATCATCTATCTATCTATTCATCATCTACCTTTAAAATATATGTATTCAAATTCAGAAATATACATTCAAAAATATATAGATATTCAAAATTATACATCAGGTTTTTTTTTTTAAACACAGATCCTAGCACTAGTAGGAGCTCTATACGTATTTGGGAAATTAATCATTTTTAATTTTCTACCTGGTTTACAAAGCTTTCCCAGAATGAACAACTCCACTGTGTCAAAGCAGAAAACAAACTGCTTCTCTCTCATTTGCTATTTTCTAGGAATTTTTAGTCTAAAACTTAAGACCATTCGTTGATTTTACTTCAACACTCTTTTGTCTATATTTTCTCTGTGGTCTTTCTTTGTATTCTCTTCTTGTTTTCATTAATGCTTTCTAAATTATGTTAAAATCTCATAAAAGGTGGGCCTTTGGTTTTATTGCTCTCTTTTTGTAGTGTCTGTCACTGCCGCTTGAGCAGAAAGGTGGTGTGAGGTGATTTTTAAAAACGTATTATGAGAATGACAAAGCATTGTTCCACCAGTGTGTTCTACTCTCAATAGCTTTACCACCTTCTGAATACTGAGACAGTATCAGTGGACGTATAATTTCTTTATCATGAGATCAGACCCCAACCATTCCCACCCAATAACTTCCTTCATGTGCCATAGTGTGTTTGTGTGGGCGTTACCAGAGTAGCTTGATTGTGGTAATGACTCATAGGGAAAGACATTCAGCTTCTCATGTCTGAAAAATGATCAATGACTTAATTAACACATTGCTCCGCCAAGTTCCCAGGGGTAAATGTATGCATATGGACAAAATAAACTAATCCATAAAGTCAATTATAATTTCAGTAGATTCATATGGAATTTCACATAATGCAATGGCTTACAAACAATGTTCTCTAATGAAACTTTAAATTTAAGTCAGCAGGAAGAAAGATATAGTAAAATTTGTTTGTTCAGTGAATCTTTGAGGCAGTTTGATAATACCATGAGCACTAGTCCCTGAGTTAGACCTCGGCTTAATTTTTGTTTCCTTGTTTTCTATGCAGTTGATCTTAAGCGAGGGATCTACCTGAACCTAATTTTTCTCTTTAATAAAATTAGAGCACAATGTCTCTTATGCAGGAATGTTTTAAGGAATAAGTAAGACAATGTACATGAGAATGTTTTTATAAAACAAAGAACGCCAGATTGTTAATGCTGTTATTGCTAATTACCAATCGAAAATAGTCTGAAGGTCGTTTGTCAGAATGTCATAGCCTCCAAGTGAGGATGATCTCAGGAATAAAGAGGTCTCAGGAATCTGCCTTTCCTTTAATAAGATCCAGTAATGATCATGAGGCGTGGCAAAGTGGGTGCATGACTCATTCATTCAGACACATCCAGGAAAGAACCAAAGCAGCAAACCAGCCTGTGTGTGTGAGTGCCTGCGTGTGCATGTAGGTGTGTGTGAGTCTCTGTGTGAAGACTGCGGATCCCTTCACTTCAATCACTGTCACAAACTAGAAGTCATAAGAATGAACCCAAATACTCTCCTGGTGCAGGAAGAAATACATGCAGGCAGCTACAATGAGTCCACAAAAAAGCAGTAATATTGCAGTAAATATTGGAATGAGCGAGACTTCTGCAGTTAGAGAATGAAGATACTACCAGTTAGAGAATGAAGACATTCTTTTCTTTCCCTAAATGTGAAAAGATAATTTTCAAAAATCTAAAAACAGGACTCATTCAAATATAGAGTGAATAAATATCAAAACGTATTAATTCATTACTAAGGGAACTAGTAAGATGATAAAACTGCAAGGAACGTTTAAGAAACTGGGGTTCACACAGATCATTAGGGAGGGCACACTGAAATGGGCATGTGTGTGCACACATGTACATAGATGTTACAGACAAATCTGGATATTATCCCACAGGGCTATCAACTATAACCTTTGAGGGCATTTGTTTTTCCTACTGAATAGAAGTAATTTGCATTGCCACCAGACTAAAACCTACAATTTAACATATAAAATCACAGTGTCTGGGCTCTAATCAATAGTAAATAGAAATGTCAACAGAGGTACATTCTCCTAGAGATTTAACTCCTGCTGGGCCAGTTGAACAATGCTTCAGTGTTTCAGAATGGCATTAAAGTTTGCAGCCATCTGCTTGGCATTGTTTCCAAGTTTGGATACATTTTCTTAACACAAGTGGTTGCTTAAATCTAATTTTCCAGTGCAGGGGAACACCTTAAGCAACCTGATGATCCTCTTGTACGCTGGCTCTGAGCAGGAGTTCAGCACTGCATCAGCGACACAACTGACATTGAAGCCTTTGGAGGTGTGGCCGGCAGTCATTCTGCCCCGAGCAACGCAGATACTGGAGATTATTCAGGTGGAGCCCTCATTTTAAAGCTAAGGAAACTGAGGCTAGAGAGGGAAGTGATAGTCTGGCATATCTTTCCCTGCCTTGCCTTTCAAGGCCCAACTCAAGAATTATCTTCCTTTTTAAATCCTCTGAAACCTAATGCCCAAACCCTCCCACCTTAACAGAAGATAGGGTATCCCCACCACCGTGATCCCACAGAATTGTATTTGTATCTCTACCATCATGTGCGCCATATTGTTTTATAGCTGTTTGTTTATTTGTTTATCTCCCTGGCTGGGCTTGGGGTATTTCAGTGTAGGAAGAGTATCGTATTCATTTTCGTATGTTAGTGTTGAGTTCTGTGCCTGACATAATAAATGCTCAGTAAGTGTTTATTCATTTGAATTGAAATTGTCTGAGATTCAACAAGTTTAGTGGCAGAGTTGGGAGAGGATCCACCTCACCTTTATTTCAGACTATCACTCTTTCTATGACATCTCAGTATCCCTAAAACCTGCAGGACTGTATTATCATCAATAATAGCCTAGAGTCATGGACTGTGTAATAAGTGATATAAATAGGAATTTCAAACAGATGGAATCTTTCTTTCTTTAGGCTTTCCATTTGCTTTAGTACTCAGGCAACAGTACAGAAATGACAGGACAGACCCTTTCCCACTTCTCACTGCCTTAGCGTGGGAGGCCCTCTTGCCTTGCAAGTCTCATGATCTTGCCAACATACGTGAGCACGCAGCTCTGGCTGCGGGGCTAATGGTCTTCATGAAATATATACGTGGTATCTGGTGTCTAGGCACAGCTTCATAGTGAAAGGCAACTTTTTATCCTTTCTAGAATTCTCTATTTTCATAACAATTTTATATATTTCATTCAGCCCACGGTATCCTGCAGGCTCCTCATCTGTGAATTCAACCAACTGCAGCTCAAAAGTATTTGAAAACACACAATAAAAATAACAATATAATAATAAATAAAAAATGTAAAATACAATATAAAAATATTTACATAGCGTTTACATTGCTTTATTATAAATAATCTGGAGATAATTGAAAGTATACGGGAGGATGTATGTAGGTTATATGCAAATACAATGCCATTTGATATCTAGGGAATTAAGCATCTGAGGATTTTGGTATCCACTGGGGTCCTGGAACAATCCCCCAAGGATACCAACTGTATAATTATCTGATGAACGTGTAGATAATTCTTGTTGGAGAAAATCTCAAAACTATTAGAGAAAAGCAGAGCATTAAATCACCTAAAATTTCATTGTTAAAAGCTAACTACTTGTAACACTTTGGGGTAAATTCTTAACACATTTTTCTATACATCTATATCTATCTAGCTATATGAATTATTCTATCTATATGAATTATTTCTATCTATGTGAATTATTTATTTATCTATATAAATTATATGAATTATTATATATCTATATCTATCTATCTATTTGAAGTATCTATATGAATTATCTATATGAATTATAGGTAGATATAAATATCTATCTATATGAACAATTTAACCAAATTGTGATCACATGATCTCTAGATTTTATAATTTGCTTTTTATGACTCAACAATATACACAAGCTTACTGCCCTGTTAGAAGGTAGCATTGTATATCTAATTTGTAATCTCTGCATATTATGCCATTGTCTAGCTGACCATTATTTATTTAGCCATTTAAAAAATATTGTCGGGCACATTGGTTATTTCTAATTTATGCGAATTATAAACAATCTCAAGATAAATATCATTGAGGCTAAATCTTGGCATACAACATTTAAAATAATATTTATTGTATAGGTATTTTATTATTATTATTATTTGTCTGGGTTTTTTTTTTTGTTTTGCGACAGGGTCTTGTCCTGTTACCCAGGCTGGAGTGCAGTGGCACAGTCATGGCTTACTGTGGGCTAGGCCTCCTGGGCTCAATGGATCCTCCCACCTCAGTTATCTGAGTAGCTGGAACTACAGGCACATGCCACCGTGCCAGGCTAATTATTTTAAATTTTTAGTAGAGATGGGGTCTCACTATGTTGCCCAGTCTGGTCTGCAACTCCTGGGCTCAAGTAATCCTCCTGTCTCAGCCTCCCAAAGTGCTGTGATTATGGGCATGAGCCACTGGGTATTCTTTTTCTGTTTACAAAATTTGTGTTCCTTATTTCTTGCTTCAGTTCTCTCTACCTTAGTGCCTCATCTTTTTCTTTCTCTGAATGCCTTGGCCCAGATGGAGTTTGAAGAGAAGTAATATTCTTTTCTTTACTTCCCTGGTCCCATTTGCTGGTTTTCTTTATCTGAAAAGGGGTAACATCAAAATGAATAAGGAGAGATGAAGTCTCTGGTTCACCATGGTTCTTCTGTTCTTTCTTATCTATTTTTCACATTTTCTTCACCTCCTCGCTTTTTCTTCAATTTAATTCTGGGCTACCCTTCTGAATGGCCAGAGCCTGGAGGACTAGCAAAGCGACAGGATAGCCATGGCCAGCAGATAGGCCACATGCCACCAGCAAGACACTTCATCTCCATTGGTGTTATCTATGCTTCTTTAAGAAGAAAAAATATGACACAATCCAAAATTCCCTAAGAAAGAGCCATATGCTTTAACTATTAATGAATCACTGAAAACTATTATTTTAACAATATTCCTGGGAGTGAAATGTTTTCTGTGTGTGTGATTGTCCAAGACATCTTGGTAGCTCCTGCCATCTGGATGGTTGTTTGGTATCCCTAGCTACACAACTTTCCCAACTCTTTGTAACATCTCCAGAAACCATACCAGTCTCGAAATGCTTATTTCTCTGAATTTTAATTAACAACGTAATAACTGAGGACGTGGTTGATTGGAGAGGTGAGTTGTAGAGTGGAAGCTGCCATTAAGCAGCAGGACCCCTAGAGTGAGAAGTAGTGGGCAGGTGACTGACAGAGAAAACATGAGGTCATCCTGCCAGAGATTTATGGGTAGGGGATTCCAGTGAATGAGTATCCCCCAAACCAGCAAAGCATCCCATGAGAGGGCAATTCCCACAGCCAGAAAACACTGCCACAAGATCAAAGTCAGTGACATAAGAATTTTTCTCTCTTTACTTCTCCCTATCCTCTTCCCACCTTCACCCGTTCTACCCCCAAAGGGTTAGAAGTAGCTTGGTAAGTGGAGGGTTTGCAGAGATTATAAGTGAAGGAAATCAAGAAGCTGGTCATGAGCTCCTGCCTGGTGATTTTTCTGCCTGAAGCAGTTCTAGACTGGAAAAGGAAGAAGCTTAATTTCTAAGTGAAGTTTAGCATTTGATTATTATGTTGGACTGGATATCTAAATACTGAAATGAGATAGATTGGGAGATTAAAGTGGCAGAGGTTGTTATATTACCCAAGGGAAGCAGATAAACCTCAGTGCCTACTGGAGATTATTTCTAGGGTGGGGAAGAGGTAGCCATGGAGTGGGTTTGATCAGGCAGTGGGAAAAATAAAGCTGCCTTATAATTTGATAATGTGCGTCTTACTCTTTCAACATCCAAGTTAACGTTATTTGTTTGAAAACAAATTTTAGCCTTAAATAGACACTAATGTACTTATTTTTCATTATGAAAGGGCCATAACTTCTGTACCTTCCCTCCTATAGAGTCCAAGAATTACGCAGGTTATAATAAATAGAGGAAATCTTGCACAACACTCTATACACATAAAAACATACTTGTTTTTGTTATTGGGGAAACTCCTCCAATATAAAATTAGAGTCTAACCATCCCTGAATGACAAAGCTACTGAATAGGCTTAACTCTTATTATCAAATCTTTATTATCAATATGTTCTTTCCCTCTGTAAGGAAATGGCCCAAAGCAATTATTCTCCTGTGAGGCAGTGTATTGGCTAATCACTGTTGCATGACAAAATCAATGACATAAAGCAACAAGCTTTTATTGTCAGCCAGGGTGAGTGGACCTAGCCTGGCCTTGACTGGGTGGCCCTGTGCTGGGCTGGCTCTTGTGCCTGTGGCTTGGTGAGGGGTCAGCTCATCTTGGCAGGGTTCAGCTGGCCAGCTCTGCTTCTCAGGATAGGTCTAGGGGAGAGATGACATGGTCTGTCTCAGGCTGCCATGGTAGAGGCAGTTCTGCTCCATTGATCCATCCTCCTCCTGGGACCAGTGGGCTATCCCAGGCATGTTCTCATGGCAGCAGCAAAGGCACCCAGATGACACATGGAAAAATGTGTGAGGAGTCTTAAGACCTGGGCTCATAACTGGTCCATTGCCTTTTCTGTTCCCATGCCCTTGACCAGAGCCAGTCACATGTCCAAGTCCAAAGTCAAGGGGCAGGGATAGATGCTTCGTCTACGATGGGACCAAATGTAGAGATACAGCAAGTGATAAAGAATGGTGGCTCAAAATGCAATCACCATCGACAGAGCTCTGGGAAACAATCAAGGCCAGGGACTCAGCATTGAGTGCTGGAGACAAGCAAACACCTCTTGTTTCTGCATTGCTTGTCCTGATAATGTGGATGTGCCTTGGGTGCCGTAGGTCTCAAAAGCAGTGAGGGAGGGAGGAGACTTGGTGAGCTGTCCACAGGGTGGGAGTTATCTTGGGAGCATGTTCTTAGCAAGGAGCTGAGAAAACTGTGTCCCATCCTCTACTACTTCTTCCGAGGAGAAGAACCTCGGAAGACTGAATGGATTGTGTCAGCCAGTAAGGGTCAAGAGCAGCTGGATGAGCCTTGGAGCATCCAACGGAGGAAAGCAAAAGGGGAAACTATTATTTATTGAATACCTACTATATTCCAGGAACTATGGTAGATGTTTTCGTGGAGCATCTGATTTCGGCTTCACTGAAACTATACTGTATGGTAGTCATTAATACTCCCATTTAATAAATGAAGAAACTGATGCAAAAAGAAGTGAGTCACTTTCCCAAGGTCACATCACTAGTACATGGCTGAGGCAAATGAAGTTGGTAATCTGTGCTACATCCATGCTGCAACTGAGGCCTGAGATGAGGGATCTAGTGTAGAAAGGGGGTCCCAGGATCCCCAGAGCTATGTGCTCACATGCTTGCACTACTTCCCACATTCTCACTGAGACCCAGGGAAAAAAATGCACAGAGGAGGACAGGGAAGGCACATGTGTACTGAGTGCCTTCTCAAGATGAAGCATGTGATGGGGGCTGGTTGGACCATCTAGCTGAGGCTCATATGTAACACTTCCAGAAATATCTAGCTTCCTAATCGTTATGAAATCTTACCTCTTAAACTGAGGCTTTCTGTCTCCCTGAATGAAAACGAATCTATACCTGGTTTATTTTTTAGGAAGAGAGTAACTTTCCCTTTTCAAGACCCCAAACATCATGACGTGATTCCTGCCTATGGCAGGACTCGAGACAGGCTCTCCTTGTGCAGAACCCTTCATTATTTTCCAAGAAATAAAAACACAGACTCTGCACCTCACTGTCATCTTTCATAGGCCCAATGCAGGACACTGTCACCATAGCAACTGCAGCAGAATTTAGGACATAGAGGGTATTTAGGCCTTGCTTCATCTTTGACCAAAAGTTATGCCATGTGACTGTGACAGTATTGTAACTGGCTACATATCTCCCCCCTCACAGTTAAAAGCATTTGGGTGAATCATTTTCTCTTTTCAGATACTTGCCACTCACTCTTGCTACCTCATTTCACATTCAACTCACCAATCAGGATGGGATTTGTCAAACGTCTGATTGCCAGGCCAGCAGCAGAGGACAATATATATGTACGTGTGTTCTGTTGTGTGCTCTTTTCTGCCTCTGCTCACTGACCTCTCCCAGTCTTCCCTACGACCTTCTCCAAGACAAACTCTGAAATATCAGTCACATGTAGGACTTCAAAATGTCAGTGACTGACGTGAGTTATGTTTGGAGGATTTCTCAAAATAATTGTCTTAAGCTATGTTCATTTTATCTTTGGGGCAACCACGGGAAATTTGAATGTGAATTGGGTATTTGATGTGGTGAAAATTAATTGACACAGAAGGTGGTGACTGTTAAGGTTTGGTAGCATATACACTAAAATGTTAGTAGTATTAATCTCTGCTTTTGAGGATATGCTGTATTCGTTTTCACATTTTTGCTTCATTTTTTTTTACAAGGAAAATATACTGCTTTTTAATTATAAAAATTAAAAAAAAAGTGTTCTTTTTTTAATGCTATTAAGATTTCAAACCAGCTGAAGTTTGTGGCAAAAAATACATCAAAGCAGTGAGTTAAAGTTCTGCTTTCTTTTCACACTACACTTGCATCCCCAGAAACTCTGATTTGTAACCACATCAGAATCACTTTTGAATGTATGAAAAGGGAAAAACAAAGGAGATGGTGGAAATAGATTCTCTTCCATAGATTGTTATCATTTCTCCCAGCCAAGAGCCTAAGATACTCCAAGTCCATCAGAGAATGAACAGTGAATCCACTCTTTCTCTAAAGGGTCACACCTTCCACCAATCTGGGTTATTGCCCAGGTGGGCCCTTAGCAAGAGAAAATGTCATGAGAGGGAACCAGTGGGAGGTAATTGAATCATAGGGATGGTTACCTTCACGCTGCTCTCATGATAGAGAGTTTTCATGCTATCTGACGGTTTTATGAGGGGCTTTTTCCCCTTTTGCTCGGCACTTCTTCTTCCTGCCACCACGTGAAGAGGACGTGCTTGCGTCCTCTTCTACCATGATTGTAAGTTTCCTGAGGCCTCCCAAGCCCTGTGGAACTATGAGTCAATTAAACCTCTTTCCTCTATAAATTACTCAGTCTCAGGCAGTTCTTTATAGCAGCGTGAGAACTGACAAAGACAAGTGGGAAGGCTGAAGAGAACAAAAAGGCTCCCCCTCTTGCAAGTAAGGCAGAACTTCTCCTGCCTGATGACCTGGAGCCGGGGCACCATGTATTTTCCTGCCTTCAGATTTAAACTGAAATACTGACTATTCTTGGGTTTTAAACCTGCTGGCTTTCAGACTAGAACCATACCGTTGGCTCTCCTGGGTCTCAGGCCTTAGGACTTGGACTGGAACTACACTTCTGGCTCTCCTGGTTCCTGGATCTCTGGCTGGCTGACTGCAGATCTTGGGACTTCTTAGCTTCCTTAGCTGCATAAGCCAATTCCTTATCATAAATCTGTGTATATACTCTATTGGTTCTGTTTCTCTGGAGAACCCTGACTCATAGAATCTGGCACATGGTTGTGGGCTTTGGGCCCTTGCCATATGTGTCTCTCCCCAGGAATGCCTTCTGACATGGCAGCTGGCCTATTCTGGGAGGGCCATCCATGAAAAGATAAGAGAGAGCACACACCCAGTATGGAAGCCAGTCTTCTTATAACTTAAACTTGGAAGTGATATCCCACACCCCAATACTTCTGCCATATTCTAATCAAGTCAGTGTGTCCAGCTTGCACACAAGGGGAAGAGATTACCCGAAGATGTGAAAATCAGGAAGTAGGAATTATTGGAGTCTGTATTAGAGACTGCCTACCATATCCTTACTTCTTCCCAACAGCATGGAATTATGGGTTGGGACATAGGTACTCTTGTTTGTAACATCTATTCAGGCAGCTTATAAAACTTGCAAGGAGGTAGCAGAGGAGTTTGAACCTTGCTCAAAAGATGATGGTCATTCCAATGGAGACAATGCAAAGAACTCTGAGAAACATGGATTCAGAAATTAAGCGAGTGGGCAGCCCTCTAAGGCCTGTTGGTTCCTTGCCTAGGGACTTGCTGCACTGGAGCACATGTCCCGATGGAACCACCAAGACTTCTGCAGAGTTTCACTTGGAGGCCATGATAGATCTCCTTGTCTTCTCAATCCTGTCAAAATTACCTGCTGGTGCCGAAAGGGAAATGTCCCAACAGTATTGTATTTTGCACTTTGAAAACAAAGTGTCTTTAGGTGGTGGAGGAAGCAGAACTACAGTTGGGGCAGAAGATGTATTTCAGAAAAAACCATCCAGAAGAATCCTTCTTTTAAACTAGCTCTTCAGAGCTCTTTTCCACAGAGAGAAAAACGACTGTTTTCCTTCTACGGTACCCTTTTTCCTCTCTCTGTGCATAGAGAGAGGGGTCACAGATGTTGCCGTGCCATAGACCAGCCTAATTCTGAATCCAATCATGCTCAGAGCATTTTATGGTAGGAGAAAGTGGGATCAAATATAAAGGGAGAAATAAAATGGTAGTAATAAAAGGCTTTGAGCCAAAAGCACCATTAAAATAAGAGCATGAAATAAACTACATTTAACCCTCTTAAGGTCTTTTTGTTTCTGTTGTGTGTGTTTTTTATTTTTTATATATATAAAAAAAACTAGGCTATGCAAACATTAAGAAAATTATTTTCACAGAACTCAGCTTCATGTAGAGCCAACTCCTAATAATTATAAGGCAATCTCACAAAAATAAAGCTAATTCCATGGCAGCATATCAATTTAAATTTTTGCAAAACAAAAATGTCTTTCCAAAGTTTCCATTAAGCATGGGCTGGCCTTGTAAGCATATATGTATTTGATTTTAAAAAACAGAGTAGCAATTGAACTAAGTGGTTTTTACATTGAGTTTTCCCAGCATTTTGTACATGGTATAACATCATCTGTATCCAAAAAGTAGGCTACTCATTTAAGTTTCATAGGATGAAATTGGAAACAGATTCACTGTGGTGATATCCTCAGTGACCAGAGCATTTTTCTTTTATTTGTATTACAAAATTTGGATAACATCCCTTGTTTAAATGTATTACAGAAACAATGCTTATTGAAGACATCTCTTCTAACTCCCAGTGATTCTTGTCAGAAAAAAAAAATTACTGTGGCATTTAGGTGCTAGTGCATACTTGGTTAGGCTGAGTACAGTGGCCTTGGCATTTTCCAAAGGGGCAAGAAAAAAAAATGTGGATTTTGTTTTTCTAATAGAGTTAGATATAGCTTATCATGTTTTCCTCCAAGGATAGCCTCCACCCAACTTAGCAATTATAAAAAAGATTAAGCATTCAGTTTAAATATATTTATCATGTTGAAGGCACTGTCTTAGAAAAACAGAAGAAAGAGGTGGATATGATGAGTTTCTGCCCTCAAGGAAGCCTTCCATGTGATAGTGGGCACCAGGCAAATGCACCAAGTTGTGGAGATCATTGTCTTTCTTGGTATCATCATCTATGTTCCAGGGTCTGTTTCTAGTGCTTTATGTGAAATATTTCATTTCTACAACAGCCATGTGAAGCAACTTTCATTACCATCCTCATTTTAGGGGTAAGATAACCAACGCTAGCAGAGATGTTAAGAACTCTTTCCGGCCGGGTGTGGTGGCTCACGAATGTAATCCCATCACTTTGGGAGGCTGAGGCGGGTGGATCACGTGAGGTCGAGAGTTTGAAACCAGCCTGACCAACACCGCGAGAAACTCGTCTCTACTAAAAATGCAAAATTAGCCAGGTGTGGTGGTGCATGCCTGTAATCCCAGCTATTCCAGAGGCTGAGGCAGAAGAATTGCTTGAACCCGGAGGGCAGAGGTTGCCGTGAGCCGAGATCACACCATTACACTCCAGTCTGGGCGACAGAGCCAGACTCCATCTCAAAAAAACAAAACAAAACAAAAACAAACAATCAAACAAAAAACACAACTCTTTTCACGATAAAATACCTGGATGGTGGTATGGAGAGTGTTATAAGCTCAATTGTGTCCTTTCTTCTCCCTCTGTATCCGCATGTTCAAGTCCTAATCCCAGGACCTTGGGAAATGACTCTATTTGGATATCAAATCTTAAAGAGGTAATTAAATTAAAAGGAGATCATTAGGGTGGGCCCCAATCCAATGACTGGTCTCCTTATAAGAAGAGAAAATTAGGACACAGGTATAGAGAGAACACGTGAAGACACAGAAAGAAGATGACCTTCTATAACCTAAGCAGGAGGACCTCAGAAAAAAAACCACTGCCTATGCCTTGATATTGGATTTCTAGTCTCTAGAATTTCAAGAGGCCAGGTGTGGTGGCTCACGCCTGTAATGCCAGAACTTTGGGAGATCAGGGCTAGCAGATCACCTGAGGTCAGGAGTTCGAGACCAGCCTGGCCAACATGGTGAATCCCCATCTCTACTAAAAATTAGCCAGACATGGTGACTGTAATCCCAGCTACTTGGAAGGCTGAAGCAGGAAAATCGCTTGAACCCGGGAGGCAGAGGTTGCAATGAGCCCAGATCAAGATCATGCCATTGCACTCCAACTTGGGCGACAAAAGTGAAACTCCATCTCAAAAACAAAACAAAACAAAACAAAACAAAACAGGAAATAAGTTTCTGTTGCTGAAGCTACCCATCTGTGATACTTTGTTATGTCAGCCTCAGCAAACTCATACAGACAGGATTCAGACCCAGACTGGCTGGTGTGAGAGTTCTTACCATCCTGTGCTTGACTCTATTGCCTCCTTTAACTTAATAGCAACACAGGAGAGATGCAAGCATGTGGTGGTGAGATGCCAAAGATGCAGCAATTACCTCTTTTGGTTGGGAAACAAAAAAGGCTCCTATATGAAGAAGCACTTGATATGGTCCTTGCAAGTGGGAAGAATTTGGATGGATTCTAACAACTGGGAAAAGGCATTTCAGAGGACACAAACAGAAACAAGAGTGATGTGGTTAGAAAGCCTGAGGCAAACTCATTACACCAGGAGCTGACCTGGCCCGTATAGTGTTGAGTACATGTAAATGTCTAGATTAGGGGGTCTTAAATGTTTTTGTGTACGTGCCATGTAAGTCTTCAGCAATATGGTGAATTCTATGAATGCTTTTGTAGATTAATGTTTTTAATTACATAAAAATACGAAAAATTGTTTAACAGCAGTCATCAAAATAAATATTAAAAAATTAGGGTATGTAATAAATAATACATGTGCTTCTTTATGAATGCATTAGATTAGTAAATCAAGTGGCAGGTATAAGAACTCTCATAATTTTGAAGTAGTTCTTAACGCATTTGATCTTTTGAGATGTCTGCCATACCTGCAGTGCAACTGGAAAACATCTCTAATTTCTACGGATAGCAAAACCATAGGCACTACAATTAATCATGTGCTTTGCAGCCTACATTCACGAAGAAAAGAAATGCTAAATTTAAGTTAGAGGTTAGTAAAAGTAAAGATTCAGTTTTTTCCGTCTAAATTCACAGACCCCTGGCATGAAGCAATAGTTTTTCATCTCTTTGGGTTTCTTCACTCTTTCTAGAATCTGATGTTAGCTGTAGGTTTTCCTGCCTCTCACCTATGAAAGAAGAAAAGAAAACCCACGGAAGTCCATGGAATGTTTTCAGAAGAAAAGAATGCAATTGAGGATGTGATCTCAGAAAACTTATAATAAACCATTTCATTAAAAGTGAAATATTCTCTTTTTAATGGTTCCTTAATTTAGTTTTTACAAATGTATGAATCTTTTAAATACCCGTAGAATCTGAATAGTATATTTTGCATGCAATTTCTTAGTAATGAAATGTTATTGCTTACAAACTTTGTGAGGAGAATCAATAGTCTAAGAAGCTCTGGAAAAGCCTTCAGCAAAGGTGTTAGAGACCACCATATTTCAGGTGCTGTGCTCATGGCAAGGGCTGAGCATGGAGCCATTGATCAACTGCCAAGCATTCAATCCGATTTATTTGTTGAAATGGCCGGAACAACTAGGAAAGTGCCACTACAAATGCTTAACCACAGCGCTGGTGTAACCACTCATCCATCAATTGATTTTTTAGCCCTTATGACAACTGGGAAACATAAGAATAATCTCCCAACAGTTTGATTGCCATCCCACAGACTTGGCTGCTCCGAGGAGCAAAGGCTTTTCCTTTTCTGGCTGGTGCCAACTGCAGTGGTTCTCAGGACGCAGAGTGACCCTCCTGGAGGGAACCCGTCACAGTCGCTGAGGGGTGTGAGGGTCCACAAGATATCTCGATGCAGCAGCCATAACTCAAAACTCAGTCCCCCAGAACTCAGCCTTCAACAGCACTCATGGTCAAGGAAACAGATCTGTACAAGTCAGCCAAATCCTTGGCTTGCACTCTTCAAAAGCCAAATGGAGATTTACAGGAGCTCATTCAGGCACCCTTGGCTTCCGTCGACTTACAACACAGTCTGGAGAGGTTCTTCTATATCGTCTCCATGATCATCCACCAAGCCTCTCTCAACTTTTAGGTCTGTTCTGCTTCTATCTCCTTCTTCCATTATCTCCATTTCTTTGCTGTTTTTTGTTTGTTTCTCATTGACACATAATAAGAGTACCTATTTATGGGGTAGAGTGTAATGTTTTGATACACATATTCATTGCGTAATGATCAAATCAGGGTCATTAGCAAATGCATTACCTCACACACTTGTGATTTCTTTGTGGTAAAAACATTCAAATTTCTCTCTTCTAGCTATTTGGAAGTATACAGTACATTATTGTTGATTGCAGTCACCCTAAGGTGCAATGCAACACCAGAAATTATTCCTCCTAAATGTAACTTTGTACCTGTTGACAAACTCTCCCAGTCTGCCCCCCCACTACTTTCCCCAGCCTCTGGTTACCATTACATTTCAAAGAAAATGAAATTAGTATGTTGAAAAGATATTTGCATTCCTACGTTATTGCAGCACTGTTCATAATAGCCAAGATATGGAATCAACCTAAGTGCCTATCAACAGATCAAAAGATAAGGAAAATATGATATAGATACACAATGGAATACTATTCTGCCATAAAAAAGAAGGAAATAGTGTCATTTGTAACAACACGGATGCACCTGGAGGACATTATGTTAGGAGAAATAAGCCAGGCACAGCAGAACCAGTACCACATGATCTCACTCACATGTGGAATCAGAAACATTGATTTCCATCATTACTGTGTAGATTGACAGACTTTCTCCAGCAGGGAGGAATTCCTCCTCTTTCAAAGTGGGATGGAAGAAGGAGAGATTAAATCTGTGCTGGCAGTTGCAGTGCTCCCTTTGGAGGGCAGGGTAATGAGAAAGGCTGGGAACAATCCCGTAATAGTCATTGTTGCCCTTGTTTCATAGTCAAAGACGTTCAGCCTTCATGTGGTCAAAGCTGAATAAAGCCTTGGGAGCCATCATTTTAAAGGTGATCATAGAGAGGGCTTGAGAGAGGTAAAATGACTTACCCAACTCTTGTGACAGAAGAATTTGAACTGGCTTGAGTCAGAAAAGGGAATGTGTTGGCTTCTGTAACTAAAAAATCTAAGCATGTCTCCTCTTCAGGAATAGCTTGATCTAGGTATTCACATGTTATTATTACCAGGATAGTTTGTTTCATCTTTCTGTTCTCTGTTGGTCTTATTTTCTGGGCAGCTTCTTCCTAACTGGTGGCAAAGTGGCTCAGCAACAGCTCCAAGTTACAATCTTAGCAGAAAGAGTGTGCTTCCCCCTACATAGTCCCAGGTAAGTCTGAGAGCTCAGAGTAGGCCACGTGGCCATCCCTGACACAACCTCTCTGACTGTCACTGGCTGTGAATAATTCTTGCTTTTTTCCCTGGAAGTGGGATGGACTGAAAGTGTGTGCATTGGGGAGAGAGTGGTGGGTCCCCAAAGAAACCTAGATGCTATCACCAAACAAAGGGTTCAAAGGATATTAGGCAGTAAGGAAAAGAAAAAATGTCCAGTGTCCTGCAGGCCAGTTGCTGGCAAAGGATCACAACCAGAGCAAGATGCTGCCAGCACCCCTTAGTGTGGTTTGTAAGTGTCCTGCTGTGGTCCCTGATGGATCCTGGCAAGTCGGCTGAAGTACCAAGGACTTACATGGAACTCAGGATTGCCTCTTCCAAATATTAAACCTCTGAGTTGTTCAGCCTGCAGCCTGGCGCCTTCTTGCTGAGTTAGCTGGAAACCGGAAGTTCCCCTGTTCTGACTACAGGACGTTGCCATCTGCCTGGGACCATTTCCTGCCTAATTCTTTCTTCCAGGTCTTAGGCCTTTCTTTGGTGTTTCCTGGACGTGATGCTTGCACTGTTTGACACCCTGCCTGTTCCACATTGCACTTCTGAAACAGCTTCACCAGGCCTGTTTGATTCATTTTCCCTGTATTTTGACATCTTCCTGCAATTGGATTAGTTTTGCTGCACCTTTGCTTGGACCAAAGTGTAATTTATCAAGTCTTCATGGTGGCTGCCCTTTGTGCACCCCAAATCGCCCCCATGTGGCTTTTTACAACTCTGATTTTATTCCTGTGCACCTAGTGCCTCATGCCAGCGTTCACATCTGGGAGCCAATGCCATTACTCTGCTGCAAACAGAACTCATTCATTCAATAAACACGATCAGTTTTGCTTCAGAGCTCCATAATTGTGTTGTTAGAAAAACAACTTCTGAAAATTACGAATCGCTTATTGTGGATTTCAAGGCCCTTCTTTCATATCTCTCTCATCCCTCAGTGTATTAATCAATTACTGCTGCACACTGTACAATTGCATTTCAGCAGCACACGATAGTAAGCATTCACTCCATGCCTGTAGGCTGGCCGGGGCTTGCTCATCTAGGTTGGGCTTGGCTGCAAGCTGTAGACTGTGTCCTGGTTCAATCCACGTGTCTCCTATCCTCTTTAAACCAGTGGCTCTCCATGGCATGCCATTCTTTTGGTAAAATGCAGGAGTAGAAGAGGGCAAACCCTTCTTCATAAGAAAATTTTAAACCTTTGATTATGTCATGTTGGCTAAATACAATTGACCAGAGCAAGTCATGTGACAGAAATCTAAATCAGTAAAATACATTTTATCTATGGAGATGGGGTAGGGAAAATAAATATTTTCTAGACAATAATCTAATATATGTATATATACATTTCTTTTTGAGACTGAGTTTCACTCTTGTTGCCCAGGCTGGAGTGCAATGGCACAATCTTGGCTCACTGCAACCTCTGCCTCCCGGGTTCAAGTGATTCTCCTGCCTCAGCCTCCCGAGTAGCTGGGATTATAGGCATGCACCACCACGCCCAGCTAATTATGTATTTTTAGTAGAGATGGGGTTTCACCATGTTGGCCAGAGTGGTCTCAAACTCCTGACCTCAGGTGATCTACCCACCTGGGCCTTCCAAAGTGCTGAGAGACAGTAATGTAATCTACTGCTCTCTTGTCTTGTGACTACACTCCATCCACTCTTGATCTCTTTCTGCTCTTTGAATCCACAAAATCCATTACTGCCTTGGGGTCTTTGCACTTATACTTTCCTCTTCCTTTTCCAAATTGCCTCTTTCTTTTAATCTAGGACTTGTTTCAAGTGCTACTCATCCGAGGAAGTCTTCCCTAACTAACCTCTCCCATCTCATCACTTTTTATTGGATCAATGTGAATATTTTTTCTTAGCACTTATTGCTATTTGAAATTATATTTTTCTATCCATCTCCGCTTTCCCCATGCTCCATGCACAAAGAACATCAGCTCCATAAACACAGCGTTGTTCACACTGTATCCTCAGTGCTAGCACAGCAGCTGGTCCTCAGAAAGCTTGCAGTAAACATTTGCTGAATAAAGACAGGGATTATAAAAACAATACAAAGTTTGATCAAAACTAACAAAAACAAGCCTAAATGCTTCCTTACTTGTCTTTTGTTCTACACACTAAGTGCCTCTGTCTCTGCCACCTCCTCTGAGCTTGACTTTGTTGGCTTCTTCTGCTTGTAGCTCAATTCAAGCCACTAGGGCTAAGCAGAAGCACACGGTGACAGTTCAGCAGCAGCTCCTCAAACTGAGAAGCTATGGGTGTATGATGCCCACATCAGAAGCATAGGGCACCGTGATGCCTGAACTACAGCTAAGCCAGTGGTCTTGATTTGCAATCAAAATAGCTTTATAATATGGACACTATGCAGTGTCCCCATGTGAATAAGAAAAAGCCCCACCTTTGGGCAAGCACAGCCATAAGATGGCAAGCTGACCACACACTTACGCTAAGAAAAAAGTGTCCCTTCTTCTGGGCAACACTCTCTTGTTCCAGACCACTCAGCCGGGCATGTGGAGTGTGAACTAAACTTCAGCTTCTCACACCCCATTCTGCTGAATAGCTTTGTGCTCTGCTCCAACTCAGCAATGGTGCCTAGCTGCCTGGGATCCTTGTACAGCAAATCATATTTCTTAATTAATGGATTACATTAAATGCAAATCAGGTTAGGAAATCCCATGCTGTAGGATAATTGTTTGCATTTACTGGGTTGCCTGCTATACGCCAGACCCTGTGCTAAGCACCATGAATACAGCAGTAAACTGGAAAGATCGCAGTACCTGACCTTGACATGTTAGAGGATATTGAAGAAAATGTGCAAGAAAATACTTATAACTGATTAATTACAGTTTTAATAGTACTCTAGAGCCCTATTTATCCAGCCAACTTCATGCCAGAGTCCCTAGCACTTAGCACGATGGCCTGTGATTGCTAGCCTTTCTAGATGCACACCATGAAGGCCAGACCCCACTCCCCTTGCCAGCCCAGTTCATCTTAAACACTGCACATGAGATCTCTAAGCAGTCAGGTCTGTGCAGGAAGCTGGCTCCCTGTAGGCACACACTTTCTCATTTCCTCTAGCCTGCTTTGTGTGGCTAAAGCAACCAGAGTAATGGTGTGAGGGCACAAGTGAGAAAAGGCAGCATTCCCCATGATTAGAGTGTCAGCCCAATGAACAGGAGGCAGACATTTCTTTCCTTGGTTTCCCCCGCCGGAGTGTACTTTCAAGTGTTGGACTGCCTGTTGCTTGTGGTTAAGGCCAAGGGTAAAGGATCTCATGGTGGGCTTGGAGGGCCTGAGGCTCACTATCTGAAGCAGGTCTTAACAATGTTATTCGGAGGAGCCCCTCCTTTTGGTTCCCAGAGTTAGTGTGAAATCTTCCCTGCTAGCACTTCTTCTAGCTTATTAGTCTTCGGGTTTCCAGGATAATGTGTTTAGTAGATAGAGACCTAAGCCCAGACTTCTCCACTCTGCCCTATACTCCCGGTGTGGGGAGACAAAGGGGTCCTTCTGACAAGGTCCTCAGTTTTGAACATCCCACTCCATCTCTTTTGCTCCCTCAATTCCAGGGTGACAACTGCATGCTGAAGTCTCTAATATCTGGCGACTCCAGCAATTTCATTTTGCTCTTTCAGTATTCCAGTCGTGCAATCCATTCTTTGTATTAAATCTACTCTCTGAAATACCTAGCATGGTTTCAGCTTTTCTAATTGGAGCCTGACTGATACAAAAAAGTCAATATAAATGTGTTTCGATCTCAAATGAACTCACTCTCTCTGTGTTTAGCATCTGTTATGTAAGGATATTTTGGGGGAGAAACGGATTATTTTTGCAGCTCAACTAATATTTCACAATTTGACCTGAGGCCAACCACTTAACCTCTGTGGGTCTCCTCTGTGGGTCTTCATTTACAAAAGGAAGTTGAATTCTCTCACCTCTAGCGTTCCTTCTGCCTTAACATTCTATGATTCTTGGTTTAATCATTTCAGTTTCATCCCAAATTTCTTGTGAGCAGTCCTCTAAACCTCTAAACTCCCTCTGTAGTGGATCTCTTTATATCTTTTAATCACCTTGAAAATTTCTTCTATTTTATAGACATTGCCTTTATTTCCCAGGACAGCCTCCCTGTAGCCTAAGTCCAGTTAAGTCATTTCTTGGCTAGACTGGCTTTCTCAAGGAGAGTTTAACCACCCCAGAAAACATTACCTCTTTCTCTCTAAGGCAGCTTAAAAATGGCCTTGCTTCATGTTCTGGCACAGTGAACTCCTAACTCTCCTCCATCCCTGTGAGTTTTGTGCTAAACTACTTTCTCAATACAATGCTGCATGTTTTAGCTATTCATGATGTCAAGTCAATATTCTGTCTACACAATCTTCCTGACATGGAGCGATAATAATAATAATAAAAAGAATAGACTAAATCTGTAACAGATGCCCAAGTGCAACTTGAGGTGAATAATTGTGGATACGAAACTGTCATCACTTACCTCACAAACATCCAGCTGGTATATGAGACATAGCTTATATGAAAATGTGGAACACATCCTCAACCAACCTCAAGTACCAGAATGAAAGAAATGTGGTGCCTTAATATTGGAGAAACTAACAGTACACGCTGGGCCCCCTGCCCCCTGCCACATACACCAGTTTCAAGCACATATTCCTGCTAGAACTTGATTCATCTCTTTGCCAAATCGGTCCATTCTTATGTTTTGGAAACAATGGCAGGATCTTGGGCCAGAAAGGCTGAAGCAGCTGGGTCTGGGGTGCTCTTCAATGAGCTGTATTCTTTAATGAGATCACGTGGGTCTTCCACTGAAGCCACAGCCACTACTAAGCTAGAGACTAAAATTATTGTTGAGAGGATGATAAAAAAGAGAAAAACAGAATGCAGCCTTGGAGAATGCTGGTGATAGTTTCTATTTTTGGACATTGTGTAATCACTCTTTTCTATTGAAGAATAACGTACTTCCATGAAATAATGATGGAAGAATGTGCTTTTTTTGGGGTCCAATTTAGATCTCTCAAACAATATTTTTGGTGTGCTCCCTTCATTGTCCTGGGGTGACAGATGAGGAACCACACATGCCCAGTGAGGACCCTCTGCTTCCTCATCTCTGGGCTGAGTACAACCCGACTGTTAGCCTTTCAGGGGGTTCTTCAAGAGCCACTTGACTCCTTTGCCAGCCTACCACGGACTGGAGAGAGCATCAAAAGGAGGAGGTTCTTGAGTTTGGATGCCAAACACTCAGATAACTTTTCCAGATTTAGAATTATGACAAGGGCAATGCTTCATGTGGTCATGTCTGCTCTCATTTTGGAGAGAGATCTCGCTTCCTTTCATTTTCAACCTCATCTTACAATTCATTTCATTTCCAACCATTTTATTAGGAAATGACTTAGAATTCATTGACATCAAATACTGTGCATCCGCCCTTGTTTAAATCATGAACTGTCTGGTGGTTCGTGAGGTGGCTCATGGTACCCCTCAAAAAGAAAGAGACACAGTGGCACTGAGCATTGGGTCTCACTCTCGTCCAGATCTGGATAAAATTGTTCTGAGAGTAGTTTGTTGTCTTCTTATGAGTCTTCATTTTTTCCCTTCAATGACCTCTTATCTCCTTTCCTTCTCTCTTAGCCTGGTATCTTCATTTATATTCTTCCTTTAAAAATCTCCTTTGAATCGTGGATTTAATAAACTCATTTACATTGAGTTATGTAGGGCAGATGAGGCTTAATGTGTCCATTATCATAATCAGTTAAGAGAAAAAGATAAGAAAACATGAGGGGGAAATATCCAGAGTAGTTTACATTTAAAAGGAAATAAACCCATAAATGGAAGAAGTATATATCTAATTGCAAAACTGAAGACATCAGTGAGGTGTTCAGGAACCTTTTAAAATCCTAGTCATTCCATCTCCATGACCACTTAAACTTGCCCAGCTCTGAAGGCCCTAACAACAGACATTAAGATGGACGTCTCTAACCTTAGGAGTTTGGGGTTTTGAGTGTTCTTCACTCTCCCTTGATATTGTGAGAATTTGCATCTCCAGTAGGATGAAGCTGGTCTAATTTTACATGGGAAGGGTATTGATCTCATTATATACATAACTGACATGCTAAACAAACACAAATTGTGATGTAATCAAACACAAGTGTATTTTTTTTTGTCTCCCCCTTCACCTTTAAAGTATATATTTTGAAGGAATCTTATATAATGTTCCTGGATGAAAACTTTGCAGGTTCCTGGACCCTTTCAGTCATTCTTAGATAATAGGCATCACCCCAGTAACTCTGAGTCACGAAAATGATCTCAGTACAGTCGTCAGAATGTCTAGGAGAAGAGATTGATGTAAACTATGGAACTGATTTAAAATAAAATTATTTCTGCATTTGCAACTTTAAGGAAGAGATGGTTCCCTGCAGGGCTCCAAGTGGCCCCATAAAGGCATTCTTTACTGGGATTTAGGTAAAGAAGGCAACACTCCTTCCCCACTCCCATAGGGAAATAGAGACTCAGAATGACAACACCTCTTTCCAAGGAAACATTCTTATTCTCTTTACATTATGTCCATGTTTATGACTTTGATATAGTTGAAGGGGTCAAGAGTCATGGAACTAGCTCTCCATCATACCTTGTAAATTATGCATTTAAGTATTTGTCCCACATCCACTTTGATAAACTGTATGTATTCTAGAGATCCATCAGTTGAAATTAAGACATGAATAGTTCCTCTCTGAAACCTCTTGTATCAATAAACTGATACTGCCCTTACTGGTTTTAATTTGTAAGTGGAGGCTGGATAGGGCTCCACTGATCAGAAATGTTAAGAGGTTCTCTATCCTGTAGCTGCAAACACAGAAAGAATACAGAATTGGTACTTTCTGCCTTAACAATAGACACATGGATTGAGAAAGGCAGTTATTGATTGGACATCTGTTAGAGATCATAAGGCCTTGTATTTACTGCTAATTTAAATTTTTCTTCCTTCATCAAAGGCCCACAGGACAGTCGGTCAAGTCTTTATAATCATGCCATGTTTCTGTAAGTCTTGGTCTTGCTTTCTCCCTGGAAAACCAAATAGTAAGAACTATTTTAGTTATGATCCTACAGGCACAGAGTGAAGCAGAGATGCACCTTCCACTGTGCAAGGCAATGAAAAAAGTACTAAAACCAACCCACAGTCTCATTCCACCAGTGGTTTGTTTCACCAGCCTACACCACACCTCATTACATTCCATGTCAACATAGGCACATTACTATTCTACTTAACAGCTGTAATGCGCTGGGTGGTGGTGTTGGTGAGAGTCAGACAATCATCACAACCTGTCATGAATGCAAAGTAGAATGTAGGAGCGTCAGTGCCACACTCCTACCTACTAGGTCATTTGTCAACACGAGTGCTTCTCTTTCATCCCACCCCATCTCATCTTTTACCTTTGCCAAGGACCATTTCCTAGAATTCTGCAAATATGTGGCATGACTGTGGATCTCCTAAAGTTGATCACAACTCCTTTGTGTTATCTCACATATCTGTTGATAAATCTTTTCTTAAACATAGCCTAGAGGGACTGACCAATTCAGTTAACCCTCCAGGAGGCTGGGTTTAGTTCTGAAGAAACTGGCATTTGAAATTCTTATTCAGCAGGGCACTTGGTAAAGTCTTTTGTTGATACTAATATTTGGCTTTATGGTAGATAAACATAGCCTCTTACCCTTAATATGGCTTGATTTTTATTCCTTGCTTTTATGTGCTTTGTCATTCTGAAAGATATTCCTCTAGTAATCGAAAGACCACCAAGGCTGATGGTGAGGTGATGAGCACCAGCTGAATACAATCAGCTGAAAGTAAGAGATGAGAAAATATAATAAACTGACTTACAAGACAGCAAGTCTTTTGATGCAATGGTTGCCTGAGCAGTGAATCCACATATTACTAATGATGGCTTTAAGAATATCCACAAATTCTATGATACTCCTTCTTTCAAGAAGTGGAGTTTGATTATGTTCTCTGGAGTACAGGGAATCAGTGACTCGCTTCCATTGAATAGCACGTGTTGGACACCATGGTGGCTAACTTCGTAGAAGACACTGCAACTTCAGCCTTTCTTTCTTGGGTCATTCCCCCTGAGGAAGACAGCATAATGGCATCAAGCAGCTGTGGAAGGGCCTGCAGGGTGAGGGACACGGTCTTTCTGTCAACAGCAATGTAAGTGAGTCATCTTGGAAGCAGCCCCATTCAAGCACAATTCAGATTATTGCAGCCCCATCCAACATTTTGGCTACAATGTCATGAGAGACTCAGAGCCGGAACTCTCCAGTTAAATTTTTCTTGATTTCCTGCCCCATAGAAACCATGAGGTAATAATTGTTAAGAAGTCTCTTAAGTTCTGAGGGTAAGCTGTTATTGCAGCAATAGATAATTAACACACCTCTGAGCCAAGGGATACTTTCTGTATGTCTCTGAAACATTGAAAATGAGAACCTCTTGATAATATGGAGGAAAAGGTATTCATTGCAAGCAATAGATGGTTTCATCACTTCAGGAAGAGAAGCGGTGGGCATAAAAATGAAGTCCTCCAGGAAGCTGCAAACAGCAGTAAAAAGCATTTGAGAATTTTCCAGTGAAGGTAACTGAAATCCATGAAGAAGGCTACTGTTAACAAGAAGTGTTTGATGTTGACGGATAAAGAACCAAGGGAAAAACAAGACACTGAAAATGCCCTTTCCTAGCGTTTACCGAAAACAGAATCTTGGGGCATTCACATATATGGATTTGGCAGTAAACATTTTCAAAATAGAAAAGCTTAATTCAAATCTAGTTTGATTACCCTAGCAAGAATAAGGAATGCCTATACTTACTGTAAGAAGATTCTTCCTTCTTAGTGCCTCAGGGTCCTGCACCATCCCTTGTGATTTCTCTTTACTCAGCGTATACTTTTGTAAATAGGTGCTCTATTAATCTCTCCTTGACCTGCCTAATTTGAGAGTATTTTCTCTCTCTCTCTCTCTTTGCTGGCAGCTTCCTTGGAGGTCTTCCTGACACCCCCACAATGTTGGGTCTTTGCTCATAGGGGCCCGGTGAGGGTGGGGTCACATCATTTTCATTTTTGCTCCCAACAGAGTGCCTAGACCCACGGTTGTGGTCAATACAGTTTAATAAGCATAAGTATGTGAACAAACAAATCGAAACATGAAATAAAAATAAAGAAAAGGTGAGAAAGCCCCTTCATTATATAAATTTATTTTGTATGGATCTAAGAAGTTATGTGCTCCAGCTTCAAAATAGGAGGGAAAGCTGCACATCTTTAGTTTTCTTTTCTTTTTTTTTTTTGTTTCAGAGACAGGATCTTGCTATGTTGCTAAACTTGAACTTCTTGGCTTGTGTGATCCTTTCACCTCAGCCTCCTGAGTAGCTGGGACTATAAGCTTTAGATTCTTTTGAGATGAAACTTGACCTGTAAGACATATAGAAAGAGGTCAAGGTTTGTGTTTAAGGGTGAAGCCTTTGAAATCAGGCAGATCTTGCTGAATCCTTACTCTTTCTTCCTAGTTTTGGAACTTAAGAAAGTCATTTAAACTTGTAGCCTCGGTTTCCTTATCTACAAAGTGGGGATAATAATACCTCTAAGTGTTGTTATAAAAATTAAATGATATCTGAGAAAGAAGAGATCATGTATTTTACAGGAACATGGGTGGAACTGGAGGTTACTATCCTTAGCAAACTAACCCAGGAGCAGAAAACCAAATACCACATGTTGTCACTTATAAGTGGGAGCTAAATGATAAGAACTTATGAACACAAAGAAGAAAACGTCAGACACTGAGGTCTACTTGAGAGGGGAGGGTGGGAAGAAGAAGAGGCGCAGAAAAGATAACGGTTGAGTACTGGACTTGATAAGTGGGTGATTAAAAAATATGTACAACAACCCTTAATCTCAGCACTTTGGGAGGCTGAGGCTGGTGGATCACTTGAGGTCAGGAGTTTCAGACCAGCCTGGCCAGCGTGGAGAAACCTTATCTCTACTAAAAATAGAAAAATTAGCCAGGCATGGTGGCACACCCCTGTAGTCCCACTGCTTGGGAGGTTGAGGCAAAACAATCACTTGAACTCAGGAAGAAGAGGTTGCAGTGGGCTAAGATTGTGCCACTGCACTCCAGCCTGGGTGACAGAGCAAGACTCTGTCTCAAAAAAAAAAAAAAAAAAAAGCAAGTACAACAAACCCCCATGACATGTGTTTACCTATGTAACAAACCTTCACATGCACCTTGAAACCTAAAATAGAAATTTAAAAAATATATCATATCTGTAATGGCCTTAGAGTAGGATCAGACCCTGGGACAGAGCTCAGAAAATCAAAGCTTTTGTTTATTTTTTGAAGGCATTGTTCGCCACTGAGTTCCAGTGCACAGAACAGTGCCTGGCACCTGATAGATACTCAATAAATTCTTGAAGAATGAATAAATCAATGTATGGATGAAATCCTATGAGTTATAAGGGTAACAGTGTATGATGTCATATCCTAACCTGTACTTGTTTTTTTATTCTTCTCAAATGGAATAACCTAACAGTATTTCTTAATTATATTAATCCTCAACTCCAAGTCCATGCTCCAAATTTTTCAGAAAGATTTGTTCCATCAGTGCAATTTACATCAATATGTTCCTTCTTTGACATCACTTAGGACAGATCCTAATTAATGAAAAATGATAGAACAAGAAAACCATATGACTGACTTCTGACGGCAAGGAGGACCATTTGTACAGTGGAGGCAATATCTATTAAGTTTCTTCAACGTAATAGTCTTATAACCAGTACCCGTAAACCCACCTGGTGTTTGCCGCTATGTCTTCCTCTTAGAGTCTCCTTTGCTGGCACATCAG
Source organism: Cacajao melanocephalus (assembly GCA_963573385.1). Classification (NCBI taxonomy): domain Eukaryota; kingdom Metazoa; phylum Chordata; class Mammalia; order Primates; family Pitheciidae; genus Cacajao; species Cacajao melanocephalus. The sequence goes on along the minus strand of CAUYLG010072855.1, from coordinate 19,631 downwards.
TTGTGGGGTACATGAACTGGCCAAATCAGTTTTGACTGACACCTGAATCCTGTGGAAGTCATTCCAGATACCTCGCCTGTTCAGTTAACATAACTCTGCCCAGGCTTTGGAGATAAATACATTTGTTTTCTGATGAGATAGGAAAAGAATATTTAAGTTCTCACAATTCTATTTTAGACCCTGAAGGACTAGGAAATGATGCAGTCATCATGCAATGAGAGGTGAAGAGGACAGGATGCATTTCCAAGAACCATGTAATAGACAGAAAATTGGCCCTAGAATCAAATAGTCTGAGTTCAAATCCTGCCTTTGTTTCTTACAAACTCTGTGTTCTTGAGAAAATTGTTTAATCTTTCTGAAACTCAGATATTTTCCTTTGAAAATGGGAACGATAGTTGGCCAACTTACCATACAAGGATGTTCTAAGGATCAAATGACTTACTTTGTATGAAATGGCTTATCGAGCTATAAAGAGCTTTATAAACTTAAGTGAAATATGCCTAGCTCTTGTGCCCAGCTGCTGTAGTGTTACCTGCTACGGCTCCCTGTGCGTAGGCAATGACTGTCAGTGTGGTTAGTGCTACAACAGACCTGAAAGCTGATGGATTCATTTAAAGTGCCATAGCTGAGTGACTTAAACAACAGAAATTTATTGTCTCAGAGTTCTGAAGGGGAGCAGTCCAAGATCAACGTGTTTGCAGCCTTGGCTCCTCCTGAGAGCTGCAAAAGGACCCTGCTTCATGCCTCTCCCCCGGCTTCTGATAGTTTGCTGGCAATCTTCGGTGTTGCTCAGCTTCTTGAAGCATCACCCTGATCTGTGCTCTCATCTTCACTTGCTATTCTTCCTGCAAGTGTCTCTATGTCCAAATTTCCCCTTTTTTTATAAGAACACTAGTCACAATGGGGATGGGACCGCTGTAATGACCTCGGGAAACAGCTCAATTCCAAATAAGGTGATGCTCTGAGGTTCTGGAGTTAGAACGGCAAGGTATTAATTTTGTGGGGGACATAATTTGACCCATAACACGGATGTGCCCAGAATCCCTTGCCTAATCTGATTACACAGAGGCAAAGGTTGTTTCTGGGTTAACCTAACTCATCTTTCCTGAGGGTATTATCTCTCTTCTAGCCCACTGCCAGTAGGCCTCTGTGATGCCTTCCCTTTGGTTCTCAGACATCTCTTCCAAAGTGGAATTAGATGGGAGTGGTCTGCCCTAGAGGGGATGGAGATTTTTATCATGCATGTTGTTCAGAACTGCTGGTGCAAGGCAATTATAAAAAGCAGACTGACTTTTAGTTGGTTTTATTATTGGTGTTAAATTCTCTACAGACAATACATTGCTTAATTGCCAGCATCCAGGACAGATTGCTCTCACTGCCCTGCCCTTGATAAGCCATTGTCTGACCTGCCCCTATAGATCTCAGCTCCCAGTCGGAACAGCACACATTATTTCCCAAGGATCCTCAATCCCTATGCAAATATAATTTCACCAAGCTCATCCACAAATGAGCAAACATGCCCAGATATGCTTGTTAAGAAAAAATTATTCAAAACTTGCATAAAGGCCAAGAGAATGCAGCACAGCTTCTCAAAGACAAGCTGGCGTACAATTTAACAAGCCCACCCAAGGATTACTGAACTGTCTTTGGGAGTGTATTGTTTATGACTCAGCTGTTTATTATTAATTAAGACTCTAATTCTGTGAAGTTACATGTTAACCTGCAGGTCTTGTCCAGAGATGCAAATAATTTTGTGCACTATTAAAAGATAACTCCTTAAGCCATTAACCTAGTATTCTTATTCTTTCTTCCTTAAATGTCTATAAAGTCCAGTTCCTTGAAATATTATTTTAATCAAATTTACCATCTATGTGGGTCTGTCATTCATGAGTTATCACATGTCAAAACGCACCAATCAGCAGTAGGTTATGGCTCAAGCTGCATCCCAATTTTTATAGTGTGTGGCTTATTTTCACTGTATTTCTCAGTGTTCTGAAGTCTGGTTGATAGCAACACTGATATTTCTTGTGTGGAAATTTATTTTTTTTAATTTTAATATATATATATATTTTTCTTTTGGTGCTGTGACTCAGATTTTCTTTTCTTTTTTTTTTTTTCTTTGAGACAGAGTCTTGCTCTGTCACCCAGGCTGGAGAGCAGTGGCATGATCTCGGCTCACTGCAACCTCCATCTCCCAGGTTCAAGAGATTCTCCTGCCTCAGCCTCCCAAGTAGCTGAGATTACAGGTGCACGCCACCATGCCCTGCTAATTTTTTGTATTTTAAGTAGAGACGGGGTTTCACCATGTTGGTCAGGCTGTTCATGAACTCCTGATCTCGTGATCTACCCGCCTGGGCCTCCCAAAGTGCTGGGATTACAGGTGTGAGCTGCCACACCTGGCCTGTGTGGAAATCATTTCTACCTGTTCTTCCCTTTTCATTCTTGCCCTTGTTAAAACCTCCTCTACTCACTGCTACACATTTTTTTTTCTTAATCTGAGAAAGAGGACTAGAGGGAGGAGGAGGAAAAGTTTTCTTCAGGCATGTACAAGAAGCATTTAGAAGTTAACTTTTGAGTAAAAATTACTGGAAATTCAGTTGTACTATATACTTGCAGCACAACCAGACCTAATGCAGATGCCTGAACGGAGAGGGATCATGAGCTCTCACTGGGGAAAAAAAAAAAATCAGAAAAGATATGAACTGGGAGGGCTCTGTCACTGAAAATTCATTCTCTCTAAGACTTTTTCTGGGATTCCTAAGTATGCAACTTTTTATTTTTTCAAAATCTAGCCAACGGGAGATTATGAGGAAGGATGGCAAATTCCCTGTTTCACTAAAATTAAAATTTTTTTTTTAAAGCCCCTAAGTTGGTCATTGCTGTGTGCATTTCCAGGTTTCGGTTATGTAAAAAGATGTTAAAATGGGCAGAGACCTTTATGCAATAGATATCAGATATTTAATGGAGTTGCAAAGCAAATCACTTGTTTTTCAAAGAAGAGAATTAAAAGTCAATTACTCCCCTACCCTTTATCAGGAATATAAAATAATCTAAATAGGTAGAAATGAAGGGAGTACTTATAACAAGGATTTCTTTGACGAGAGCTTTGCTGTGAGTCCCACCTACCATCCCTTTCCCAAAAGGAGGGACAGGAATGTTCCTCAGAGAGCTTGTCTTACGTCCTCTGAACTGAGGGGACACAGTGGTTCTTGGATGTAAAAGATTAGATTATTAAAAAAAAATCAGTCTTTCTCTCCATCTCTATGGGCATAGAGATGCTGTAATAACCTACCCCGGGCATCACTGACTCCATCTTAGCTGTAAACTCCAACCTAGCTTCCTCTTCCCTACCACAGCCCCTTTGGGTGCATAACTGGGCCACACTGACGCTGTGCTATGTCACGCTGGCTCTGTGCTTATCCTACCATATAACCAATGTAACTGCGTTCTGCTTGGCAAGCACACCTGCTATTGTGTATAACTCTTTTTGACCCCCCCTTGGTGATTGTTTGGAAATACCCTTAGCAACCAACAATCCTGGGAAGCTCTTTCCCCCTGGTTGCTAGCTAACTTGCCTGTTCTGCTTCTGTAAAATTCCACTTCAGCTAGGTACCCCCTCCCCTACTTAAATCAAAGTATAAAGGGAAATCAAGTGCCTTCATCGAGGCCGAGAGAACTTTGAGCATTAGCCGCCTCTTGGTCGCCGGCCGTAAAGGACTCTTAATTTACAACTCAGAGCGTGGCGCATTCCTTCTAACTCGCTCGGTTATTACAATGCCATGTGACTTGATTTGCCAGTGGGATGATAGTAGATGTAATTCAAGTAGGGGCTTGGAATGCACTTTCGGGGTGAGTATGACCTCTGAGCTTGTGCCTCTGCCGTTGTCATGAGAAGAATACGTCTAGCTGGACCCCCGGTCCAAGGAGAATGACAGACTATCAGAATAGATCTGCTGTTCCAACTAGCCGACAGGTATGAGAATAATCTATTATTATTTTAGTCCACTGAGACTTGCGGGGGTAGGGGGTGGTTATTACGCAGCACCATTGTGGTCATAGCTGACGAACATTGTTGGCTAACTGCTTTGATGGCAGAGAAAAGGAGAGTTGCTATTTGCTGCACTGGAATTAACCCTCACTCTGAGTTTGTCCAGGCAAAGAGACGCCAGAGTATTTCCTGTGGATCAGATGTGTGCTCTGTGCTGGAAAGAGACTTAGCATGGGGGCTAGCAAGCATGGCTGACAGATTTGGCTGGGAAAGAGGCAATGGGCTCTTATTTGATTTAAACAGTTGATTACTCACATAGACAGCAAAAGCAAGAGTACCAGCCCTTTAGGTCTTTTGTTCCACAGGACAGTACCAGAACAAAAGGGGCAGGATGACTGCAACATGAATGGTGGAACATCCTGTTGCTGAAGAGCAGATGCCATGCTGAAGCAAGCAGTTTTACAGCCTGCAGCTGCACCCTAAGTGGGAGTGAGGCAGAGAGCCTCCTGCCTTATTAGAATCCAGGAGGCAATAAGGAACTGTCTCTTGACAGCCTTTTAGGAAGATAGGGAGGCAAGTGAAAGATGGCCTTGCAGTAAGTAGCTCCTTCCACACTCTATATTATCGTTAGTCTCCTGCTCACCAAAAGTGTTCGAATGTACTGCTACCAGAGTATCTCCAGATTCCAAAATTGCAAGCAAATTTTCAAGTGCCATGATGAAATCAACCGCAGTAACAAAAATATACTAGCTTCATTTATTATTACCCAGATTATCAAAGATCTTTTTTAAGGTGTATCCACTGATGCAAGTAATCATGATACAGAAAAAAACACCACAAAGTGGTAAAAAAAAATTTTTTTTTGTTTTGCTACTTTAAAAAAGCTTACTTATAAGACTACTGTGAATAAAAGCCCTTCCAGATGAGAACTCAAAAATAACAGCAAATTTTTGCAGAGACTCTCTGGTTGAGTTAGAACTTAGAAAAATTTTACTGCTTTTGGGGAAAGCGATACAAATACAAATTTTAGTGAATTTGCTTATGCACCTTTTTAGATATGGACAATACTTATTAAATGCTGAAGCAAAGCATGAATGATTTTATGGAAAGTGTTGGCTGTCCTGTTCATATTCTGCATAAGCTGCTCACACAGCATCTGATGTTCTTTCTACTGACACTGAAGTAATTGTCATGAAATTCTTGTACTTTGGCATTTATATTGTTTGTGCAATTAAAGGATTTTTGTATTTGGCATTTGGTATTCTTCAGTTCTCTTGCATTCCAAAGCCCATTGGATCTCTTTAACAAATGCAGTTGAGACTCTTTAGTTCATTTGAAACACCGAACTTATATTTTAATTCTGATTAAAAGGCCCCCAAATTTTAAGTCATCTATTGAATTAAAGCCTATTTTATTTTTTATTTCTTATCACTCATAGTTTTCAATATCTCTTCAGCAATATGATTATGCAAATTGAAAGAAAACTGAACAGTATGATTGAAGACTATTTCTTGAAGAAAACTGTGGAATGTGTTAGAGAAAGAAATGATAGAAAATTTATCCCCTTAAGTGTCATGGCTGTTCTTCAAAGGACAAATTTACTATGACCAGGAAAATAAATTCCAAACTGAAGTGGATAATTATTATATCACTTGTCATATCTATTTTGTTACGGATGGAATTTATCCCTTGAAGAATTTAATTGTTTTATAGAGCTGTTACTAAATACTCTTTCAGCATACGTAGTGTTGAAGAAGAAAGGATTTAAAATTGACAACCTTGCTTCCTTTTTTAGGTTTCACTATTTAAAAATTGTTGATCAAGAGATTTAATATAATGCAGAAGAATGGGAAAGCAAGTTTTGTCATGAAAGATGGCATTATGTGTGGCAACAAGTAAAATTTAAAGAGCAATTTTTAAAGTTGTTAACTTTATGCCTGTATGTGTTCAGTATATCAGCTCATAATGTTTGTATTGAGAGTGGCTTCTCATTAATGAATGTTCAATGAACCAAAGAACAATATAAGTTGGATGTCACCCCTGCTGAAGAGATGTTGCAATGTAATGGGAACATAGACTGTAACTGCAAGAAATTTAGTAAGGAAATTCTGCAAAACAAGCAGCTGCTGGGGCATCCAAATCATCAAGGAAATACAATTTTTAAGAGGCATATCATTTAGATTTTTATCAGCAATTTCAGATAAACATCAGGTAATTTTTAGTATCAATATTATCATGTAGCAGGAAAGGCCACAAAACCTCTCGAACACCAAACTGGGAAGGAAGGGGTGGTTTATTCAGCCAGGAGCAGCTGCAGCATAGTTGCCTAACAGCCGAGCTCCCCAATAAAGAAAATCCTTGCCCTTTTAAAGGCTTACAACTCCAGAAATGACATGTGAAAGAGTCTTGATCCAAGAAGTGGGCATGGGGTATATGACTTAGGTGGAGGTGTGATCGTATTTAAGTAAAAACAATGCCTTCTGGAAAGATTCCTCCATACCGTGCCTGCAATCTATAGGTGTGCGATTAAGGGTGGCCTCCAGGTCTGCCAGCCTTTACTTCTCCTATTGAAATGCAATGTAGAAGTCTAGGGGGAAGGGCTCCTAGAAGCTTAAGAGGATTAGGGGCCTCCTTCCTCAATCATTTCTAATGCTTTTTGAAATTTCAATCTGCAATGCATAAGCAATTCAAAATAACTCAAATGTACCTGAGTGTCTCATATTTTTATCTGTGTAATCTGCCAAACCTAGCTAGGGGTCAAGTGAAAGGTGATCCAGGACCTTCCAAAGCTAATTTGCTTAGGAACCAATCTTTCACACAAGCAGACCATGAACTAAAAAGGAAAATATCCATGGTAAATATAGGTTCCTCAGGTAGATCCTAGAATCCTAGAGACTGCCTAAAGCCAAGAGAAGAAATCCCATCACTAATTCAGTCCTGCGTCAACAGCCTAACAGCTGGAAAGATGCACGGAAAGACAGTCAATCCACTTGTACAAATCTCTCAATACCTCGCAAATTGTTATTAAAATGAGAGTTTACATAAAAGTCACTTGTGCTTCTTGCCAGCTGTAGACAAAACTAACACTGACCCCTTGAAGATGCTTCCCTCAGAGGAGTTTGGTTTGTTAGAGCAGAGCAGAATGTGTAATCCATCTGCCCAAGGCCCGCCCATCCCTGGGGGCGGCTAGAAGACTCTCCATTCCATGCCTAGTGTTTCTTAAGTAGCAGCAGCACTTCCATTAACATACTCCCTAGTTAGAAGGTAAACTTCATTCATACAAATATTCTCAGGGGTTTTTCTTTCTAAAACACTTCTTGTAATGGCCTCTCAAAAAATTTACATTTTCTGTCCTTGTTTTCTTTTTCTTTGTCTTTTGAGACCATGTCTCACTGTTGGGCTGGAGTGAAGTGGCTCACTGCAACCTCTGCCTCCCGGGTTCAAGCGATTTTCCTGCCTCCGCCTCCCGAGTAGCTGGGACTATAGGCTCACACCACCATTCCAGGCTAATTTTTGTATTTTTAGTAGACATGGGGTTTCACATCATTGGTCAGGTTGGTCTTGAACTCCTAACCTCAGGTGATCCACCTGCCTTGGCCTCCCAAAATGCTAGGATTATAGGCGTGAGCCACTGTGTCCAGTCTCTTGTTTTCATTTTAAACCGAGAAGCATATTGCTGTATCCAGCCTTTTAAAAAATTTTTTTTAAATTTTTATTATTTTTTGAGACAGAGTCTCTCTGTCACCCAGGCTGGAGTGGAGTGGTGCAATCTTAGCTCACTGCAACCTCCGCCTCCCATGTTCAAGGGATTTCCTGCCTAAGCCTCCTGAGTAGCTAGGACCACAGGTGGGTGCCACCACGCCCGGCTAATTTTTGTATTTTTAGTAAAGACGGGGTTTCACCATATTGGTTCAGCTGGTCTTGAACTCCTGACCTCATGATCCACCTGCCTCGGCCTCCCAAAGTGCTGGGATTACAGGCGTGAGCCACCTCACCCGGCCTATCCAGCCCTTTTATAACGGCTCTACTTCCATCCATGGCGGTACATGAATGTAATTAGCTAAATCTGAAGGCCATTCTCTTGCGTATAGGTTACCTTTAGGACAGGTGATGAGGAAAAGCAGCAGCAGGTGGGATTCCTGGCAGAACTAAGCCAGCACTCCAGGTAGCAACAAGGCTTCAACAATGGGATGGTTACTGAAGAAGAATCTGAAATAGCACTAAGTAGTTTAGAATCTGAAATAGCACTAAGGAGTTTAGAAGATGCCCTAGAGGCAACTCACCAACCTGAGTTCAGCTCCTTGAAGCAAAATTCATGATGCACTTCTACTAAAACAACAAAACAATAGAAAACTTTGTTGGAAAAAGCAGTGGATTTATACGCTTATAGATTTATGTTATGATAGGTTTGAATTCAAGTTTTCACCATAAAGAAATCAGCCTTTTTAAATTGGTTGCCTCTTCTGAAAAAAAGAGGTGGCTGGTGGAATGTCTTTCTTACAATATTGTTGTAAAAGATTTAACACACAGCAGGCCCCCAATAAATGTTATGTTTCCCTTCTTCATTTATTCATACTTCTATATATTTATTCAATACACGCGTATTTACTGAGCATCCAGTATGCATCTGGTAGGTGCTAAAGATACAAGGAAGAACAAAACAGAAGCAAACCCCCCAAACCCAAGATTTTTTCCCTTATGGCATTTAAATTAGAGGAGACAGACATTAAATAGACATGAAATAATTATAACTGTGACAGGTACGTAGGGCGCTTTATAACGCTATACTTATTAGGGGCTTCAGGTAAGCTTTCCCTCTGGCAATTAAAATTGGCTGGGCACGGTGGCTCACGCCTGTAATCCTAGCACTTTGGGAGGCTGAGGTGGGTGTACCACCTGAGGTCAGAAGTTCAAGATCAGCCTGGCCATCATGGTGAAACCCTATCTTAAAAAAAAAAAAGGAAATTAAAATTGTGTGTAGATCCAAAGGCTAAGTAAGAGATCATTGGGACCAGTATGTACGAAGTTGGGAGGGAGCATGGGGCTTTCTAGGGAAGGAAAAAGACCAGCAAGGATAGAATATTTTGGAAAGTATAAAGAAAAGCAGAGAGAGCTAGCATTCGAATTGATCTTATGTGCAAGACTGAAGTAGATGACATCACAACTCTCCTCTTAGTCCTAAAATTCAGTACATATAACTTCATGTTCCCCACACTGGTGATTTGTGGACTGACTCAGTGCATAGCCATAGATTAGATTTTCTTTAATGGCCGTTCAATTCAATTATTCATTGAGCAAAGTAACCAGATCATAAACAATTATTTCAGTCTTCTTAATAACACATTAGCTTGATTACAGCAATAATTGGGAAAGAAGACCCAGTTAATTGGCTTAGGGGAAAATGGGTTTCCCTGTAGATACAGGCCTTAATGTAACCTAATATGGTTTGGTTAGAATCTAGTTGGAGATGGAAAGATGTGTTCATGACAAGCTAGTTTAGACTTTAAAATTATGTCTTTGTTTATGATCTTGTTGTACCGATCTCATGTTGACCTGACATGACCTGATATATTATGCATGGCTTCTAGTAGCCAAGGATATGTCCATATATCTGTCAGAGAACCTTCATCAGCAGCTCAAACCTCAAGTGTTTAACAGAGCAAAATACTGTGCTTTGGTGAACAGTATTATGTGTCTTAGCAAACTAAGACACATAAGAGATAATTTCTGAAGTGTTTATCCCCAAATGCAGTTTAGTACAGCAAGTATGAGATTTGGAATTACTCAGTCTGGGGTCTGAAGCCAAGCTTGGCCATAAGCCGTGTGGTTTTTGGCAAATGACCTAAGCCATCTGAATCCTCAGGCTTCTCATCTGTAAAATGGGGATTATAGTACCCATTCCTCAAGACTGAATGAGATATGATACACAGGCTTATATTCAACAAATATCACATTCTTTCCTTCCTTTATAAGTTAGCTGAGGAGGCTGAACATGCACAATGAGAAAACTTATGTGCAAAAAAGAGAACGTTTTGCACAGCAGCTCCAAGTGCAAAAAGGAGCTCCACAGATAATAGCAGCAGAGTCCAGTGGAGAGGGTGTCAGGACAGGACTCCAGGAGAGGGGACAGTCTCTGGGCTTGAAGGATTATGCCACCTAGAGATGGGGACATACACAGGAATCACTATATATGCCTATCAAACGCATCTGCAAAGGGGCTAGTGTGTATGAGAATCATAAAATAATTAAGAATGTGTATAGCTGCCTTAGTCTGTCCTGCTATAGAAAAATATCACAGATTGGGTAATTTATAAATAATAGAAGTTTGTTCCTCACAGTTATGCAGGCTGGGAAGTCCAAGATCAAGGCACTGGCATTCAGGGTCTGGTGAGGGTTTTCTTGCCCGCATGTGGTAGAAGGGATGAACACTGTGTCCCCACGTGGGACACAATGTGAGAGTTGGAAGGGGAGAGCTCACTCTTTCAAGCCCTTTTATAAGGGTTCTACTTCCACCCATGGGGGTGCCACCCTCGTGACTTACCTTCTAAAAGCCCCACCTCTTAATACTATCACATTGGCAATTAAATTTTGGGAGGTATGTCCGGACCATAGCAGTACCTAAAAAGACCAACGTGCAAACAGCTGTCCTTCGCTTTTTATACACAAAAAGCACTGCTCAACAAATTCTTTCATTTCTTCAGCTCAAAAGACATCAACTCAAAAGGCAGGAGGGGACCCGCTCTGCCAGAACTGGTTATTGTTACGCTAAGAGGACCTACACAGGGAACTAGCACCCCTTGTTATCCTCATCTCAGAAAGAAACAGAACTCCCATTCTGAGGCCAGTATCTGTTTTCCAAAGTCCTATGCACCCCTCAGGCTGCAAGAGAATTCTGTCGGTGACTACTCTGAGCTGGTTGCAATCTCCTGTTAAAATCATGATCCCATTAGTCGCAGAGCTATTAATCTTCTTATAGACTGTGAGACAGAAAACCACAGCAGTGAAATAACAGCTGGTTGAGAGTGATGAAACTTTAAAAAGACACAGCAGAGAGGCCTGGTGTGAAACCACACCAAAGCCCAGCCTTCAAGCAGCAAACCCGATTACTATCCCCCACAGGCTGGCTGAAACACGTTTGGAACCAAAAAGAGCCACTAGGTGGGTGTGAGAAGGCTGACATGCTGGTTACTCATGTCACTCACTGCTTAAGCCCTGGAAGAGGAAGCTAAAAAATAAAATCTCTGGGCTCACAAATATTCTGACCAGCCCACATGTTTCTCTCCCTTCACTTCGCTCACTTACCCATTGTCAGCCATGACACAGCCATTGGCAAGTTGCCTAGAGAAAGATCTGGGTGCAGGTTAGAGGGTTTCTTACTCTCTCAAGATTCAGATTTTTCTCGGTACCTGGTCTGGGCTTAAGCTGTGTGCTAGCTTAAAGAGGTACCTTATTTAAGTGAAAGAGGATAACGGTAGCCCATCAGGCCAGCCCCAGGGGCATGGCGGCTTGAAGGACGGCAGGACTGCCAAATTTCTCAGCTCCCAATGAGCCAGGCCTGGATATGAAAGTTGGACTTACTGCAGGTATGAAATCATCCCAGCCTCCTCCCACGAGCCGAGCTAAAAGATCAATGAGAAGAAGCAAGTTCTGATATTCAGCTGGAAATTATTGTCACATGTGGGGCTGCAGAGTGCAGGCAAAACAGTGCTGCTTGAGAAAGAACCAGCAGAGCCCAGTGTCACCGATGTAGGACAGTGCTCTTCCAGTGACCTACAAGATGAGGGACATGGTAACTCTGCTTTGCTTTCACAGATGTTTTCTTTTTATGTTTTGCAAACAGAGACCTCCTTTATGAGGATGAGGGGAAATGGAAACCCTACTACATGGCTGGTGAAGAAGGTGCTTTGAAAACAGACTGGCAGTTCCTTAAAAAGTTAAATGTGGAGTTACCATATGACCCAGAACTCTACTCCTAGGTATATACACAAGGGAATTGAAAACATATGTCCACAAAAAAACATGTGCATGAAAGTTTGTAACAACGTTATTCATCATAGCCAAAAAAAAAAAGGACAGCCGAAAGGTCTAACAGATGAACAGATAAACAAAATTTCATTGTGTTTACCCAGACAATGAAATATCATTCGGCCATCAAAAGGAATGAAAGTTAAAACATGGATGAAATGTGAAAACATTGGCAACATAGTGTATGATTTCATTTAAGTGAAATGTTCAGGGCTGGGTGTGGTGGCTCATGCCTGTCATCCCAGCACTTTGGGAGGCAGAGGCGGGCAGATCGTGAGGTCAGGAGATTGAGACCATTCTAGCCAACATGGTGAAACTTGTCTCTACTAAAAACACAAAAAAATTAGCTGGGCATGGTGGCACACGCCTGTAGTCCCAGCTACTTGGGAGGCTGAGGCAGAAGAATTGCTTGAACCCAGGAGGCGAAGATTGCAGTGAGCCGAGATTGCACCACTGCACTACAGGCTGGGTGACAGTGTGAGACTCCATCTCAAAAAATAAAATAAATAAATAAATAAATGAATAAATAAATAAATGAAATGTTCAGAAGAGGCAGATATATAGAGATGAAAAGTAGAAATTGTTTGCCAAGAAATGGAGGGTGGGAATGTGAGAAAACATTCTAGAAATTTATAGCTAAGGGATAGAATTTAGATTTGTGTTTAGAGATTTACAGATTTAGTTTGCACCTTGGCTAGACATGTTTGATTTTGAGCACTCCATGATGTATATGAAAGGGTGCTTTTTAAAAAGGGTAAAATTATAAACCTTTTACAAATATAAAATGAACACATATAGAGGCTTCATTTAATTCATTGATTAATGAGGAAACTAGTAAGATGATACAAGTTCAAAGGGAAAGTGAAAGAATGAGAACTATATGGGAAAAAAGGAATGATAAAATGAACTTCCAGATAAACGTGAAACTGATGTGTCCTCAGGACAATAATCAACCGCATTCCACAGAACATAAATTATTTGCATTTCTGTGGGCAAGAATCATTTGCACTGTTAATTATTATAAATTCTCCAATTTACAGCATTGTAAAACAGCTCAGTCTATAAAATGCAAAGAAGACCCTAAAGGGTGTGTTAGAGAAGACATCTAGAAATCCAAACTTTTTTTGCCTATTTCAAAATTCAAAAAATTTCCTGGGTTGTCTGAGATATTATAAAGTACTTTATAAGGTTAAATAAAAGAATAAATGAATGCTACTGTTTTCATCATCGGCATTCAGACTTATAGATTCCATAACAAATGCCATTATGTCAATCATTATCCAGTTGATCTATATTTATTTAGTTGCTACTATATGCCAGGCCAGGAGTTTTACAAGTTAGTCAGTAGTGGGGTAAGTGAGAGGCACACAAAGCATGGGAATATGAAAGTGATTAGATACTTAATGAGAAACACTGACAGTGCATGTGGGAATTCAGAGGGAGGAGAAACCACTGTGGGATGGAAAAATCTTAGACAAAAAGGGAACTGTGAAGTGAACCTCCAGCACACAACAAATATTTAGGGATCAATTAAATTGATTGTTGTTACAGGCAGTACAGTAGTAGCACAAGGGCTTAGGTTCAGGAACTATTCAACCTAGGTTGAATGCCAAGCTTATTTAATCTGTGTTATTGTGGGCACGTCATGTGTCCTTTCTGTACCTTGATTTGCTCATCGTCAAAACAGGGCTAATACGTATAACCTATCTCATAGATTTCTCATGAGGATTAAATGAGATAGGACATGTAAAATGCTGCAGCCCATACCCTGCACATAGTACTCAATAAATGGTACTTATGTCTATTAAACTGTTATGGAGGTCCATTTCTTGCCCTAAAACAGCTCGATTAAGAGGAGAGATACCTGTTACACAAGGAAAAGGCACTAGAGGGATAAAATTCCGGTAAAGTGAAGAGTCGACCCTTTTATACACATAATCTCCCTCAGTTCTTATGACAAATGTGTGAGTTAAATATTATTATACTCTCTTTTAAGTTTAATGGAGACCACAGAATTGACCAATCTCGGGCTGAGAATAATGGATTCTGTGCTCAGAGCAGAGATGAATGTACCTTGTTCTGAGACAGCACAGAGGATAAGACCAATTAACACATGTAACAATGACAGGAGAAAGGAAAGACTAATAATAACTTCACATTTGGATGCAAATGCACAAGGAGAGGGAGCTGAAGCCTGAGAGTAGTGCTCTCAGGATGAGCGTGTAGAACAACTTTAACTCCCTTAAGCCTTGCCATTTCCCTTAGATCAGTGTCATCAAGCATTTCATTGCAGCAGCAACACCTTTTGTTCAAACACAACCTGACACAATTCAGTTGAAAATGGATACCTGATGGAGACTGGGTGGGCACCTGAGGTCTTACCCGCTTTGCCTTCCTTGCTTCTACTTATCCAAAGACAGCAGTTGATGCATGTCTGTGGGGCCACAGGATTTTCCAGAGCTCTCTGATTCATGGAGGACTCAATGAAACAATGTGCAAAAAGCCACTGAGTTGGGTGAAAATGACAATTGAAAAAGCAGCCTGGAATTCTATACCCTTGTGATTGCTGTCTGAGGTCAAAGATAAGTGATATTAATGGTAGTAAAGGCAATGATTCTAGGCCATAGGGGAGAGAGTGATGTAATTGACAGCACAAAGTGTGTCAGGACCATTCAATCAAAGTGGTAGCCTGGAGTTCAACAATGTAGAATCCAAGTCAGGGAAAAAAGTGCCAAAGAATGGGGCATCACTCCCAGAATCTTTGAGTTGCAATATCTGTTTGTGGGTACCTGATGATTTTTATACCCATGACAGCTTGACCATCTGGCTTAGTAACTTTCTCTGAGTATCTCTATCAGAACATGCAGTCTACTGTCTATGTCAGAGACAAAGTTACATCTTGGAATTCACAAGAGTATGTAGCAGGAGAGCCACCAATCCTGGGGAATCCATCACATTGAACTAGGAGGGTGGTTTAAGCTTGAGGGTTTGCACCAAGGACTCCTCATCCTCTGAACCATCTTTTTCTGAGGAGCTTGAGGTCTCTGAACTCAGAATCTTGACAAAGGACACTATTGGTTAAAAGTCACTAGATGTCTAAGGGTTCAACTAATATTGACCAGTAGAAACGTACCCACTATATATTTGATGGGTCTTGATTTTGGATTCAAGCCTGGATGATCTCAAGGTCGCAGTATCCCTGGTTTTTACTTTTAGATTTTCCTTAATGAAGAGCCTTTAGAGAATCAATAGAAAATGTTCTAGTCAGGCTGCTGCTGAGATAAACAGCTTTCAGTTATGAAAGGAAAATATAGATTGGACTTTCATATAGCAAAAGAGAGCCTAGGTTTTGGATTTTTCTTTGCAATTGTGAATGTCATTGTGTGCAGTAGTTTGTATAATACACACTAAGGGTTATTAGAATCTGATAAGCTTCTTTGTTGCTTATGAACAGGCACTGCATGCTGAGAGTAACAATCTAATTATCCTAACTGCTGGTATCCAAGATACTGTCTCCCAAGATTAATGCATTTGCATTATGAGTTTCCCTCTGAGTGAGAGACAGTGGTCCTAAATAAATTGCACTGAATTGCTGTAACAAACAATGAAAATAAGTCAACTTCTCACGTCAATTCTAGACTCGGGTGATTTCCACTGTCGATAGAGCAAGGCCGTTCTTCTTGTATGTTAGAATCAAAGCAATTTTGTGGACCACAAACAGCCATGACAATCCTTCTTAGCTAACTTGCTGTTCTTCTCAAAGCTCTGTCACTTGAAATTGTCCTTTTTTCTACGGTTTTCTTCAGGTATTCATTTCACCCTGTGGCTTTTGACCCTGCCCAGATGCATTAGGGTAGTCTCAAAGGCTGCCCACCTGGGGCAGAGATGTCTTGACATTGGGGTGGCCTCTAATAAAGTGAAAAGAAAGTAGCTCTGAAGACACATTGCTTAGATTCAAATACCAGCTTCTCTACTTATTTACTTTGCAACTTTGGAAAGTATTTAATCATTCTGTGCTTTGGTTTTATTGTTTGTAAATAAGGATGATATTGCAAAAATATTTTATGGTTTTGTGTGAGGATAAAATGAGTTATAACATATAAAATGCATAGAACTGTGCCTGGTAGGTGATAATGTTAGTATCATTATCTTGGTTATTATGATGTAAAATGAGGGAAAGAGTCCTGAATATGAAATTAAAAAAAAAATAACATACTTGAGTATAAGTCCTAGTTCTACTACCAGGATTCCTAAATTTGGGAAAATTTATTTCAACTCTCAAGTCTATTTTCCATCTATGAAAGTCAAGAACATCCACCTCATGGAGTATCTATGAGCAATCAGTAGAAAAGCATGTGGCTGCGTGGGTAATGTTACATCATGGTCAAGGGCATACATTATGGAGCCATAATGACGTAGGTACAAATCTCAGCTATCAATGAGACCTCAGGTAAGTTATTTTCCTTTTTAAATTAGATCCATTGTCTGTAAATGAGCACAATAATGTCATTTCTTGTTGTGGAAGTTAAATGATTTAACAGTTTCTGACCTATGTCCATTGAGCGGCGAGCAGTATCGTTAATAAAGCTCCTGACCAATGACCGGCCAATATCTGATACTCAGGACACCCGTCTGCCACCTCTTCCCTCTCTTCCCCAGCCCATTCCTTGGGATTCCTCCCTCCTCCTCCCCCAGCACCTGATCAGGACCTGCTGCACAGGGAGAAAGCTTTAAGGTAGTCATAGCTCTCAGACTTCTTCTCCCCAGTTTAAATCGCATCTGCCCCCATGGGAGGGAACTTACCGTGAGATCTTAGCAAACAGCGTCCCTGTCCTGGGCCACCTGCAAGTAAAGAGTCAAAACAGAAAGGAATGTGTTCTATAATGGTTCAGACCAAAGTCTTTGTTTCTCCTCCTAGCAGGAGAGCAGACATTCTGCTGATGTCTCTTAGCAAAAGTATTTCCCAGTGGCTTTGGAAAGATAAAGCTTCCCCAAGTCTGACATGTATTTTATTTCAGTGGCCTTGGCTGGTGGAAGTTGCTCTTTCTTTTCCTACTCGTTTTAACTCAGGGAACAACACTTGCTATTTTTTGTAATGCTCCACACTTCCCAAAGGGTTTTTATGCCAATAAAACCCTGTAGGATGCAGGTGTTTCTCAGCACCATTCAACAGATCAAGAAGTATGGGCAAAGACACATTTATTGAGGGTTTAGGATGTGTCAAACACTCATGAAATAGATATTATCACCTTAGTCTTGCAGACCAGGAAGTTGGATCTGAGCGGGATGAGGGCCCTGCCCACAGTAACACAGATGAGGAGAGCCACCGAGGAAATTCATCTAGTCTGATTTCCAAACCTCGAAGCTTAACAAAGCACAGACCGAATCAAGGACTTGCCACACGTGCGTTACTAGTAAGATTTGGCAGGGAGAGGGACGGTCCACAGATTATTTGGATGCAGAGTTGGTTTTCCAGATTTAAAAAGTTGAGTGAAAAGTCATGAATAAGTCAAGAACCTGCCCCTGAGAAACGTGGGGTCCGTGAAAGTCATTTGTGTCACAGGGGGAAACATCCACATGACTCTAGCATGCCCCAGTTCTGAAAGAAATTTCTAGTAAAATCTAAGCCTGCATTGTGCAATAAGGTAGCCGCTAGCTATACGTGAATACTTTTAACTTTGAATCAATTAAAATGAAATATAATTAATGTTATGCTATGTGGGTCTCTTCCCAATGCTGCCTTCATTGAGAGCTGGGGAAAATTATGCCCTACGGGAGTCTATCACGGGACAATCTGCACTGTCTGGCAGTGAAGAATTTCAGAAACATGCTTGGCTGAAGACTGGTAAGTGAGGTACCCTGGGACTAGGGGAAGAAGCCCTTTCTTCTTCCAGAGCCTCTCTCAGAAAACACAGAAGGAACATGAGAAAACTTTTGAAATATGGAACTATCTGGTTGATTGTGGCAGTGACTTTATGGGTGTATACATCTCTCAAAGCTCATCAAATCATGTGTTTTAGATGGGTATCATTTCTTATATGTACATTGTACCTCAATAAAATAACTTTTAAAAATATGATAAACACTAAACAGGCTTCTCTCTCACACACATAGGATAGCTAAAATGTAAAAAATAATAAATACTGACTTTGGTGAGTATGTGGAGCAACTGAATTCTTTTTTTTTTTTTTTTTTTTTTGAGACGGAGTTTCACTCTTGTTGCCCAGGCTGGAGTGCACTGGCACGATCTCGGCTCACTGCAACTTCCGCCTTCTGGGTTCAAGAAATTCTCCTGCCTCAGCCTCCCAAGTAGCTGGGATTACAGGAACCTGCCACCACGCCTGGCTAATTTTTGTATTTTTAGTAGGGATGGGGTTTCACCATGTTGACCAGGCTGGTCTTGAACTCCTGACCTCGTGATCCACCTGCCTTGGCCTCCCAAAGTGCTGGGATTATAGGCATGAGCCACCATACCTGGCCCTGAATTTTTTTTATACTGCTGATAGGAAGGTAAAATGTACAACATTGGAAAACTCTTTTTCAGGACCTGTTAAAACTGAACAACATATGCACGCCTTTGACCCAACAGTTCTGCTCCTAGTAAATAACTGAAAGAAATGTAAACACACATTCACTAAAAGATGTATAATAGAATATTCATAGTAGAAATGGAATGTTTATAGCCTCAAATTGGAAAATATCCAAGTGGTCATAATAGGAAAATGGGTTAATCAGTTGCTGTACATTAATACAATAGAATACTAAACACTAAAGGAATTCAATAAACTATACGTACACACAATAGTGTGAATGAATCTCTCAAACATAATATTGAATGTAAGGAGCTCAACACAAAAGAGTAAAAATAGCATAATTTAACTTACATGCATATAACTTACATACGTAAAACATACAATTTTAAGTAGGCAAAAATATGGTTAGAAGTCAGGGTGGTGTTTACATTTGCTGGGAGGTAGTGACACAAAAAGAGACTGTGAGTGAGGGTTTCTGGGGGTGCTGCTACTGTATTTCTTGATGTGAGTGATTTGAATAGGGTACATTCAGTTTGTGAAAATTCATTGCATTGTGCCCTTTTGGCTTATGCTGTTTTCTGCAGGTAGGTTGTGCTTCAATAACATTTGCTTAAAAAAATCTAAGCACTCCCTCGTACACTCAGGGCTCGTGATTTGGGTTTGAATGTGTTTTAGGAGGCTCGTCCTTAAGCAGAGGGAATGTGCTGTTACCATTTTGATATGCAATGACTCTGTTCACTTTGGGTGTGACCTAAGAAGCCTCTTCAGGAACATACATGGTCATTACAGGCAAGATGATATAACTTCTATTCAACATTTTGTTGATTAGCAGAGTGGGGCAGCTGGGCTCCAGCACAGAAAGCATTGTAGGTTGAAGGGCGAGAAACTCTGGAAGGGGAACAGGTGAGCCTTCTTCACTTTGATAGGTGTGTAAAAGAAAGAGGCCTTTAGGTTACTTTTCTTTTTTTTTTCTTTTTCTTTTTTTCTGCCGCGCCCCCCCGCCGCCCCCCGCCGCGCCGCCGGGGGGCGGGCCCCCCGAGGCGGAGGAGGGGGGCAAGGGGGGCGCGGCAGAAAAAAAGAAAAAG
>CAUYLG010072852.1:0-11238 GCA_963573385.1 Cacajao melanocephalus | reverse complement strand
GGTGAGCCGAGATCATGCCACTGCACTCCAGCCTGGCAACAGAAGCAAAACTCCATCTCAAAAGAAAATTAAAAAATAAAAAATAATAATAACCATTTACACTCATTATGTGCCAGGCCCTGTTCTAAGTGCTTTACAAGCCTGATCTTATTTAATCTTCACAACCCTATGAGGTAGGTGCTATTATTAATCCCATTTTGAAGGATTGGAGACTGAAGCACAGAGAGGTTAACTTGCCCAAAGCTACACAGCTAGGAAGTGGTAGGGCCAGTAATCAACTCCACATGTCCGGTGCTTCTGAGGTCTGAATGCAGTGTGGTCAGGAGGGGGCACATCCTCAAGTGCCTGCTGAGCTGGCTGTGGAGAGCCAGCTGGTTCCTCCATCTGCCTGGAAACCTCCAGAAAGTAAACACTTGCTCCTTTATCTCCTCACCCCTGGTGCTTAGCATATAGTAGGTTCTTATTAAATGCTGGTGGAATGACTGAAGCCAAGTAGTGGAGACAATTCTATTACTATAAAGTACGTGCTGTGTGCCAGCACCAAGCACTTTCCCACTCATGAAGGTTGAGTTATCCCCATTTTACAGAGGGGAAAACTGAGACTCCGGGGGTTTGTGACATGGCCTGCTGAGAGGCAGAGGCAGGATTCGAATCCAGATCTCACTCCAGCAGGGAAGTGGGAACAGGATGCTGATGGTGGACACGGAAATGAAGAACAGAAGAAAGCACCGAGGCTGCGATGGAGAAAGCCCGGCTGTCCTTTGTGAGCATGGGGAGAGCCCTGTAGGGGAAGAGCCATGGGTGGGAACCAGTGTAGCAAATGCAGGTGGGCGAGGCAGCCCCCAACCCTTCCCTGAGATGTTACTTACCCAGAAACCCACCAGAACATGGCTTTGGAGGGGGAAGGATGTCCCCGCCTCTGGACAGGGGTTCTGTAACAGACAAAAGTGGAGAAGGGGGAAGCCTTGGTCTCACATCCCCTGGTAAGTATGTGGGAAGGGCAGGAAGACAGGATGAACTGACTTTGTATTTTTTTTTTTTTTTTTTTTTTTGAGACAGGGTTTTGCTCCGTCACCCAGGCTGGAGTACAGTGGTGTGATCTTGGCTTACTGCTACCTCTGCCTCCCAGGTTCAAGCGATTCTCCTGTCTCAGCCTTCCAAAGAACTGGGATTATAGGTGTATACCACCACATCTGGCTAAATTTTTTTTGTTTTTTTTAGTAGAGACAGGGTTTCATCATGTTGGCCAGGCTGGTCTCAAACTCTTGACCTCAAGTGATCTACCCACCTTGGCCTCCCAAAGTGCTGGGATTACAGGCGTGAGCCACTGTGCCCAACCCTGACTGTGTATTTAGTACTGAAAGTACATGTCGGGGTGCCCCGTCTCCTTCCCAGAGGTGCACACCAATGAGCTTGGTTCTTCCCAGCACGCAGGGCAAAAAGGGATTGGGCCACAGGACTGACAATGTCCACTAGGTAAGAAGTTACAGTGGCTCAGAAGAACAACTATGATTATACTGAAACCAAAACCTTGCTTTGTTCCTCAAAGCAGGGACCCTGCACAATGAAGACAATGAGGTCCCTGACAATATCCCTCAGCAAATGCTGTGGAGAGAGACCTGTCCTGTGATTTTGTCAGGTGCTCCAGGGAGATTACACCAGTCTGTACTCTTTACCAGTAAGGCATGACAGTGCCCATTTCACCACATCTTTGCCATCACAGCTTATCAATTTTTTAAATTTGTTGCCACTCTGGTAGGCAAAGAAAGATTCCTACGACAGTTTTAATTATATTTCTTAAGCATTTGAGCAATTTTTTTTTTTTTGAGACAGGGTCTTGCTCTGTCACCCAGGCTGGAGTGCAGTGGTGAGATCATAGCTCACTACAGCCTTTACCTCTGGGACTCAAGCGATCCTCCTGCCTCAGCCTCCACAGAGCTACTCTATGGGACTCCACAGAGCTACCCTGTAGTGGGACTACAGGCGTGCACTACAACATTTGGTTATTTTTTAAAAACTTTTTATAGAGATGGAGTCTCACTACATTGCCTTGTCTGATCTAGAATACCTGGGCTCAAGCAATCCTCCTTCCTCGGCCTCCCAAAGTGTTGAGATTAGAGGCATGCTCCACTGCACCCAGTCCATCTGAACATCTGTTTATCTGATGTCAGATCAGTCTCTTTCTCAAAAGAATTATTTCTTGATTTCACAGATTACTTCAGTGTTACCTATTGTAAAACTCTCATGAACTTCTCCTACAGAGCACTTACCCCAGGGGTAATTTTCTTTTTTTTTTTTTTTTAAGATGGAATTTTGCTCGTTGTCACCCAGGCTGGAGTATAATGGTGCAATCTCAGCTCACTCCACCTCCACCTCCAGGATTCACCTGCCTCAGCCTCCCGAGTAGTTGGGATTACAGGCATGTGCTATCATGCCCAGCTAACTTTTGTAATTTTAGTAGAGACAGGTTTTACCATGTTGGCCAGGCTGGTCCTGAGCTCTTGACCTCAGGTGATCAACCTGCCTTGGCCTCCAAAGTGTTGGGATTACAGGCATGAGCCACTGTGCCCAGCCAATTTTCAACATATTTAATTATGTGAGTAATGTCTCGTTCCCCTACTTGACCACTAGCTACATGAGAACACGAACTCTATCTGCTTGTTCACCATAGATCCTTAAGCCCTTGCTGGGGGATAGAGGGGGGTCTGCAAACTATGACCAAATCTGGCCCACTGCCTATTGCTGCAAATAAAGTTTTATTGCAACACAGCCATGCAATTTGTTGACATATTCTGCTTTTGTGTTCGGTGGCAGAGTTGAGGAGTTGCCACAGAGATTACTGTATGGCTCACAGAGTCTCTTGCCCCACACAGAAAACGTCTGCCAATGGTGGCATCGAGTAAAAATGCAATTCACAGTTTGCTGAATGGATAAATGAATAAAAAATTAGACTTTTGGTCACATGAGGGAGACTGAGACCTCAAAGTGGAACAGGAATGAGGTTGGAACTTGGTGACTTTCAGACTGCTGAGAGTCTTTAGGTTAGAAGGAAGGTTGATCCGCAAGGCAGGACAGCACAAACTGTGCTACCACTAGAGACAAGCACAGATAGGTGGACGGGTGGCGGACCGGTCACCCTAGAAGCCCTGTGGGAGAGAAAGCAGAAGGTAAGGCGTGGAGGCAGAGGAGGGCGCTCCAAGGAGAGAAAAGGTTCTGATGCCGGGGTCTGTGCCCATGCTGGGGACCAGGGCAAGAGTATTTGAAAGCTAGAGTCCTGGCATTCCTAGTGGTCCTCATTTTCTTTTCTTTTTTTGAGATGGAGTCTCGCTCTGTCGTCCAGGCCGGAGTGCAATGGCGTGATCTCGGCTCACTGTAACTTCTCCTTCCCAGGTTCAAGCGATTCTCCTGCCTCAGCTTCCTGAGTAGTTGGGATTTCAGGTGCATACCACCATGCCCGGCTAATTTTTATATTTTTAGTACAGATGGGGTTTTATCATGTTGCCCAGGCTGGTCTCAAACTCCTGACCTAAGGGGATCCTCCTGCCTCGACCTCCCAAAGTGCTGGGATTATAGGCATGAGCCACCACGCCCAGCCTGATGTATATATTTCTAGATGACATATTTTGATATAGGCCTGCAATGCCTAATAATCACATCAAGTTAAATGAGGTATCCATCCCCTCAAGCATTTATCCTTTCTGTTACAAACAATCTATTTTATTCTTTTATTTCATTTTTTAGTTTATTATTGAGTTGGAGCTTCACTGTGTTGCCCAGGCTGGAGTGCAGTGGCTTGATTTTGGCTCACTGTAACCTCTGTCTCCCGGGTTCAAAGTGATTCTCCTGCCTCAGTACCTGAGATTACAGGTGTGTGCCACCACACCTGACTAATTTTTTTGTATTTTTAGTAGAAGCGGGGTTTCACCATCTTGCCCAGGCTGGTCTTGAACTCCTGACCTCAGGTGATCCTTCTGCCTTGGCCTCCCAAAGTGCTGGAATTACAGGCGTGAGCCACTGCATCCGGCCTCTTTTAGTTAAAGTGTACAATCAAATTATTATCAACCATAGTCACCCTGTTGTGCTATCAAATAGGTATTATTCATTCTTTCTATTGTTTTGTACCCATTAACCATCCCCATTTCACCTCACCCACTATTCTTCCTAGCCTCTAGTAACCATCCTACTCTATATGTCCACGAGTTCAATTGTTTTAATTTTTAGCTTCCACAAGTAAGTGAGAACATGTCAAGTTTATCTTTCTGTGCCTGGCTTATTTCCCTTAACAAAATGACCTCCAGTTCCATCCATGTTGTTGAAAATGAAAGGACCTCATGCTTTTTTATGGCAGCATAGTACTGCATTGTGTATATATACCACATTTTCTTTATCCATTCATCTGTTGGGTGGGTGACTGAGGCCTGGCCAATGAATACATTCCAGTCTCTTGGCTACCATGATTGGGTTAGGAATGCACATAGCACCCCATGCTCGGTACTTGAGAGCTGGAGCCATCGGGAGATTCTGCCGGGTTTGCTACATAGTAGAACATAAGTCTGAAGGTATTGGTGGCTCTTCTTGCCACTCCATTGGAGAATCAAGTTAACATGGCAGAGCCAAGAGGCAGAAGTGGAGACCTGGTGATGGCACCTAGTCCCAGGCCTGGATCAGTCATGCCTGGGACATCCCATGGATATGAAAATAAATACATGAGCTAATGAACCCCCTCTGACCTTCCCTTTTCCTTAAGCTAGTGTGAACTGAGGTTTTATGGCTTTAAACCATAGCCCTACTTTCCTTTTTTTTTTTTTTTTTTGAGACCGAGTCTCTCTCTGTCACCCAGGCTGGAGTACAGTGGTGCAACCTCGGCTCACTGCAAACACCACCTCCTTGGTTCAATTGATTCTCCTGCCTCAGGCTCCTGAGTAGCTGGGACTACAGGTACACACCACCATGCCCAGCAAATGTTTGTATTTTTAGTAGAGACAGGGTTTCACCATATTGGCCAGGATGGTCTTGAACTCCTAACCTTGTGATCCGCCTGCCTCGGCCTCCCAAAGTGCTGGGATTACAGGAGTGAGCCACCGCACTCAGTCCAGAGCCCTAGTTTCAAATCACAATTCCTCTACTTGATTTTTAACTCTTCTAGATTTTTTTTTTTTTTTGGCAGATAGGAGAAAACTGGATATTCCAACAACAATATGGCCCATCTTCCCTAAACTGCCACTGTTTTCCCCACTGTTTCTATCAGAAAGTTTGTTCTGCATTTGTGTGACATGAACTTGGGCTCTGCACTCCCAAGCTGTGTGGCCCTGAGGCCATCATTTCCTTCTCCTAGCCTTAGTTCCCCTCATCTTTAAAATGGCCTGTTAGAATCCATCATTGGGTGGGCACATTGGCTCAAGCCTGTAATCCCAGCACTTTGAGAGTCTGAGTCGGGAAGATCACTTGAGCCTAGGAGTTTGAGACCAGCCTTGGGAACGTAGTGAGACTTTACTTGAAAAAAGAAAAAAGAATCCACCACTGTGCCCTATTGTGAGAATCCAATGAGGACATGTGTGTAAGTGCCTGCCATAGTGCCTGGCACATGCTTGGAACCATAGAGTGTAAATGGTCCCAGTATTATTGTTTCTATGCTGTGTCTCAAAAAGCTGACTTATGTCAACTGCGGGAGCCCACCCTTTCAGAAATTGCTGAATAACCTGTGGAATTTCCCCTTAGTTACACAGGTTACTCTTTTAAAAACTCTGTCCTTGGTCAGGCACTGTGGCTCACTCACACCTGTAATCACAGCACTTTGGGAGGCTGATGGGTATAGATCACTTGAGGTCAGGCATTCGAGAACAGCCTGGCCAACATGGTAAAACCCTGTCTCGAATAAAAATACAAAAATTAGCTGGGTGTGGTGGTTCATGCCTGTAATCCCAGCTACTTGGGAGGCTGAGGGAGGAGAATCGCTTGAACCTGGGAGGTGGAGGTTGCAGTGAGCCAAGATCATGCCACTGCACTCCAGCCTGGGCGACAGAGCAAGCCTCTGTCTCAGAATAAATAATCAAATAAACAAACAAACACATAAGAAATAAAAACTTTGTCCTTAAGGACAGGATGATGTTTCTCTACTTCTTCTGTAGGGGTAGGATGGAGTAACCACTGGACTCCAGAAATGATCTGTGAGTCCAGACGTGGTGGCTCACACCTATAATCCCAGCACTTTAGGAGCCTGAGGTCAGAGAATTGCTCGAACCCAGGAATTCAAGATCAGCCTGGGCAAAAAAGAACGACCTTTTCTACACAAAAATAAAATAATAAAGTAAAATATCTGCAACCTGCTGCAGCCTGGTCATTGGTGTCAAGATAATCCCTCTCCCTGAAGCCTTGGCTAAGCACTCTGTCAAGGCCAGTGCCCCTCAACAGGTGGGCAATTTTGACCTGCCCACCCCCAGGGACACTTGGTAATATCGGGAGACATTTTGGCTTAGTGTAATTGGATGGTATGCTACTGGCATCTGTGGGTGGAGGCCAGGGATTCTGTTTCACACCCTCCAGCAAACAGGACACCCCTGTCCTCCCAACAAAGAATTAACTAGCCACACGTTACTAAAGCTGAGGTTGAGAAAAGTTGGTCTAGACCACATGTTTTTCTCTTTACAGAGAAAATGACCCATCATGTCTCCTAATATAGAAATGCTGCTTCCAGCCAGGTGCAGTGACTCACACCTATAATCTCAGCACTTTGGGAGGCCAAGGCAGGCGGATCACTTGAGGTCAGGAGTTTGAGACCAGCCTGGCCAACATGGTGAAACCCCGTCTTACTAAAATTACAAAAATTAGCCTCGTGTAGTGGCGAGTGTCTGTAATTCCAGCTACATGGGAGGCCAAGGCAGGAGAATCACTTGAATCAGGGAGGCAGAGATTGTGAGCTGAGATCGTGCCACTGCACTCCAGCCTGGGCAACAGAGGGAGCCTCTCAAAATAAAAATGCTGGCAGGGCACGGTGGCGCATGCCTGTAATCCCAGCACTTTGGGAGGCCAAGGCGGGTGGATCACGACGTCAAGAGATCAAGACCATCCTGGCCAAGATGGTGAAACCCTGTCTCTACTAAAAATACAAAAAATTAGCTGGGTGTGGTGGCTACTCAGGAGGCTGAGGCAGGAGAATTGCTTGAACCCAGCAGGTGGAGGTTGCAATGAGCCGAGATCGCGCCACTGCACTCCAGAGCGAGACTCTGTCTCAAAAAAAAAAAAAAGAAAAGAAAAGAAAAGAAAAGAAAAAACGCTGCTTTCAAGACTGGACAACAGAAATGTTGGTGTGCAGAATGAGCGTGTACATAAAGATGTGTAGGAACACGGGGAGGGTGCGTGCATGAGATGAGGGGAGGTGTGCATGTAGGGGGATGTGTGCACACAGGAGTTTGTCTGCCCGGGTTGTGTGTGTGTGCATGCATGTGCTTGTGTGATGTATGAATCGGTGCATTAAGTGTGTGCCCTGTGTGCAAGTGGAGCGTATGATGTGGGTGTGAAAGCAAGAGGAAATTGTGTTGATAAGTAAAGTATGGGATGACGGGTAATTACAGGTGCGGGAGTGGATTTTGTTTCTCTAGAGTGTAAGTGATTGGCTTGTGTGTGTCGCTGAGCTGAGAATAAGTCATATGTGGAAACGGGAGGAGGAAGGATGGGACCCAAGGCCTGAGCCAGCATTTTGGTTTCTGGGGTGGCCCATGCCCCCACTTACCCCTCCAGAGGCCTGCTGGGCGGCGCTGGTAGCTGGTAACACAAAGCAGAGAAGCCGGTACCCAAACAGCACTCCAGATGACTGGACCCCCTTTTTCCTCTCGGTGTGAATTAGGAACACTGCGAAGCTCTGGGCGGGAAAGTCAGGGCAGGCCCCTTAGCGGAGGGCGGGAGGCAGGGGAGCCTCTTCTCTTCCTCTTCCTCTCCACCGCGACGGGCAAAGGAGCAGCCAGCGGGGACCTTCTGCTTCCTGGCGTCTTTCTCCTCTGCCCCGCCCACTGCTGGGGGAGCCACGGCCGCCCGGTGCCTGGAGGTCGCTCCATCACCTTCTCCCGTCTTGGGAAGGGAGAGGCAGCTGCGCTGGAAAGGGGTGAGCGGCCTAAGGCCAGAGCCCGTCCAGCCCCCGAGGGGAATATGGCGAGCTGGGCACAGCAACCTCCCTGGCTGCACCGTTGAGTTCCCGGAGAAGGGACGGTGCCTCGCAAGAAGACACCGCCAAGTGGAACCCTGGCCCCGCCGCCCCGGAAGGGGGCAGCAGCGACGCAGCGAGGAAGTCCCAGGCGGAGCACTGGGCACCAACGAGCGCCACAGCACCTCCAGGCGGCGCCCACACCAGCCTACAGGGGGCGCCAACCAACCTCCAGACAGCGCCCACATCAGCCCACAGGGGGCGCCGCACGCACTGCACCTGCCACTGCCACCCCGGTGTGGGAACTGCACTCTCTGCCCTGCCACACTGACCCAGGCCGCCCAGGCCTGCTGTAGCTGGAGAAGGAGCCTACAGCCACTGCCTGGTGTGACAAGGACGAGCAGGATGGTGTCCTGGAAAAGGGCAAGAGCTCAGAGCTCCGGCCCCTTGCCAGGAAAGGCCAGGAGCAGAAGATGGAGAGACGGAGATGGAGAAGCAGCAGTGGGGAAGGAGCGGACTTCACCTGAGGGCTCAGCATCCGCTGGCAGGGTTAGAGCATGAAGAGGATAAAGCAGCTGAAAGAGCAGAAACGAGAGGGTGCAATCACACCGTGGAGCACAATGCAGAATCCAGCCCCAGGACTCCAATAAAGGCTGGCTTTAATTCCAGCTCACACCCCCACCCCTAATCAGAGAGGATCAGGGGAGAGGGAGGACCCAAGGAAGACTGGAACCTGAAGGGCGGGAATCTGAGGGCAGGACTGATTGTGGGTAATGGTGGGAATCAGAAAAGGAGAAAGTGAGGCAGAATGGGGGACAAGGGGTGGAGGAAGGGACAGTGAGCTGGGTTAGGAAGGATTAGACATCAGAACCTTATGAAGGATCCAGAAAGGAACTGTTCTTAAGAAGGTGCGTGCTGCTGCCAGTGCGGTGGCTCACACTTGTATTCCTAGCACTTTGGGAGGCCAAGGAGGGCGGATAACCTAATGTCAGGAGTTGGAGACCAGCCTAGCCAACATGGCAAAACCCCATCTCTACTTAAAATACAAAAATTAGCCAGGTGTGGTGGTTTGCGCCACTAATCCCAGCTACTTGGGAGGCTCAGGCAGGAGAGTCACTCGAACTTGGTAGGTCCAAGTTGCAGTGAGCTTAAATTGCGCCACAGCACTCCAGCCCGGGCAAGACTGAGAGTCTGACCCGCTCCCCACCCACCCCTCCAAAAAAAGAAGGTGTGTACTGTGGATAACGAAGGGGTTCTAAGGTTCAGGGAGTGAGGGCAGGGGAGAGACAAGGTTGGGGGTGTAGTGGGGTGCTAATGCAGCACCAAACAGGAAGACTGGAGGAAAACAGAGCCCTTCTCCTCCAACGCCAACTGCTCCTGTGAGTCCCAGGCCACCTGCTCCTGTGTCTGCCAACCTACTGACCTGTCTCTGAACTCTGCTGGAATGCTGTTCCTCCTGATCTCTGCCCTGCCCCAGACCTTTCACCAACACCAACACCCCCACTGCCCAGAGCCCACCAGCCCCACTGCCCCTGACCATAGCCTTCCCCTATCCCAGATGTCCCTGTTCCAGCCTCATGCCCTTGGTGACCCAAAGGGGACCTGGACCCACAAGTGAAGAGGGTGCTTTTCTGGTTCCTCCTGCTAAGGCGTCCCAGTTGCACAATCATGAGTGTGAGGAAATGTTGTATCTGACACAGATTGTATTTCTCAAGCTGTTTCACACTGTGGTTTCCCTAAAAGTGTTTTTGTGAGATCATCAATGGGGATTTGGTCCTCCCTGCAGACCAAGGACCTGATTGCACATTTCTTGAGCACCTAGAGAGGCTCTGGCCTCCCCAGTCCACATCAAGTTCTGGGTTCTTCCAGCCCTGCTTGGCCTAAACACGGCAAGGTTGACAGGATGCAAACAGGAAAGAATTGACTATAATATTGAAAAGGAAGGATTTCATGGGCCAATGGAACACAATAAAGAACCCAGAAATGAATCCGTGCATTTAGAGCCAACTCGTTCTTCACCAAGGCACCAAGAACATACCTTGGGGAACGGACAGTGTCCTGAATAAGTAGTGCTGGGAAAATGAGAGATATCTACATGTGAAGAATGAAACTAGACCCCTATGCTTCAGCATATATACAAATCAAGGAGGCTGGGCATGGTGGCTCATTCCTGTAATCTCAGCACTTTGGGAGGCCGAGGTGGGTTGATCATGAGGTCAGGAGTTTGAGACCAGTCTGGCCAACATTTTGAAACCCCATCTCTACTAAAAATACAAAAAATTAGCCAGGTGTGTTGGCAGGCACCTGTAATCCCAGCTACTTGGGAGGCTGAGCAAGAGAATCACTTGAACCTGAGAGGCAGAGGTTGCAGTGAGCCAAGACCATGCCACTTCACTCTAACCTGGGCAACAGAGCAAGATTTCATCTTAAAAAAAAAATCAAATCAAAATTAATGTAAAACTTACATGTAAAAAACTACAGGCCGGGCATGGTGGCTCATAGCTATAATCCCAGCCCAGGCGGAGGTGGACGAATTGCCTGAGCTCAGATGTGAAAGACCATCCTGGCCAACATGGAAAAAACCTGTCTCTACTAAAAATACAAAAATTGCTGGGTGCAGTGGCTCACCCCTGTAATCCCAGCACTTTGGGAGGCCGAGGCAGGCAGATCACCTGAGTTTGGGTGTTCAAGGCCAGGTTGATCAGCATGGAGAAACCCTGTCTCTACTCAAAAAAATATTAAAAATTAGCCAGGCATGGTGGCGCATGCCTGTAAACCCAGCTACTCAGGAGGCAGGGGCAGAAGAATCACTTGAACCCGGGAGGCAGATGTTGTTGCAAGCCAAGATCACAACATTGCACTCCAGCCTAGGAAACAAGAATGAAACTTCATCTTAAAAAAAAAAAAAAAGTCCAGGTGTGTAATAGACACCTATAATCCCAACTACTAGAGAGACTGAGTGAGGCAGGAGAATTGCTTGAACCCAGGGGGTGGAGCTGAGATCCAGCCACTGCACTGCAGCCTGGGCGACAGAGCGAGACTTAATCTAAAAAAAAAAAAAAAAACAGTTTCTTACTTTTTTTTTTTTTTTTTTTTTTTGG
>CAUYLG010072850.1:0-50646 GCA_963573385.1 Cacajao melanocephalus | reverse complement strand
AAAACAGCTTATTAAAATGAATTAAAAGAAATTCACAAAACAGGAGAAAATATTTGTAATATGTAGATCCAGAAAGGACTCATATGCAGAGTAAGTCCTACTATAATTACTCAATAAGAAAAAGATTAAATAAAATATGGACGAAATCAGGCACTTCATTATAGGATATCCAAATTTATGTCTGAAAAGGCATTTTACCTTATAAGTCATCAGAGAACTGTGAATAAAATTGTAATGTGATTCTAATCCATACTCATTGAAATAACTAAAAATGAAAAAGACAATTTTAAGTGTTCGTGAGGATTACAAGAAACTGGAACTCTCCTACAGGGAATGTTTAATGCAAAAGTTTGGAAAATTGTTAAGAAGTATCTCTTAAAGCTGCAAATCGCAGCTATTCTAATCCTAGGCATATTCTTTAGCACAATTCATATATAATATTTATCAAAAGACACATATAATAATGTACACAGTAATATTACTCATAACTACCCAAATATCCATCAAGAGTAAAATGAACAAATAAATACATGGTGATATAGTCACAGAATATGCAATGGTAAAAATAAATACATTACTTCAACAGACAATATGTTTAACCGTCACAAATATTGAGCAAAACAAAAGAGTGATGGGGAAGAGCTCGTGTTTCTGGATTGCATTTTTAGTGTGTAAAAAGCAGAAAACACTAATCTGTGATGACAGAGAAAAAGAAACTAAGTACAGTAGTTTCCTTTGTCAAGAGACAAATTGAGAGATTCTACGGTGCTGGTAGTATTCTATTTTATTTGTTATTTCATTTGGGAGGTGGTAATGAAGGTTGTTCACTTTACAAAAACTAACCAAACTTTCCACTTATGATTTGTGAACTTTTCTGTATGTATAGTATATTTTAATAAAGCAAGTTTAAAAGTATAATTCATGAATTCCTACATGTTCAAAAGAGTGAAGGTTGTTTAATTTTAATCCAGTATCATGTATTTAAGCCAGTTTCCCATTGGCCACTCCAACATCAGTTTCCCTTGGCCACTCCAAAGGAATTAAATAATTTAAGTCAATTTCACTTATATTGCTTTTCCATCCATGGCCAGTTAATTAATTGTTCAACCACAGTAGTAATCTAATCCACTAGTTAGCCATGTATTGTGAACCAAGTCACTTCATATTTTAAGATCTTACTTCTCTTATTTGTAAAATGAGACTTTGGATTAGAGCAATAATAGTTTAATATAATGGAAACTCAAAGAACACAATCAACATTTTGGAATTTAAATCTCAGCTTGCACCTCTATATAGTTATATGAGTAAATTAAGTAAATTTTCCATGACTCACTTCCCTCCTCTATAACAAGAAGCTAATTCAACAGATATATCTGTGTGTGTGTGTGTGTGTGTGTGTGTGTGTGTGTGTGTAAAGTACAGTCAGGTATTAGCATGCATTAGATATCCATTTAAAGTAATTTTGAACATATATAACATTTTCTTCCTCTCTCACTCTGAATTCTGTTTCTAAAACTCAGTGGCTTTTTCTTATTTTTTTTCTTCTTAAAATTTAAGAAAAGTGGTTCATATTCATTTAAAAAATAATAAATAGGCCAGGTGCAGTGGCTCACACCTGTAATACAGCACTTTGGGAGGCCGAGGTAGGTGGATCACAAGGACAGAAGATCGAGACCAGTCTGGCCAACATAGTGAAACTGTGTCTCTACTAAAATACAAAAAATTAGCCGGGTGTGATGGTGCATACCTGTAGTACCAGCTACTCAGGAGGCTGAGGCAGCAGAATCACTTGAAACTAGGAACCGGAAGTTGTAGTGAGCCAAGATTATGCCACTGTACTCCAGCCTGGTGACAGAGCAAGACTCCATTTCAAAATAATAATAATAATAAAAAATAATAATAATAATAATAAATAGCTATTTAAAAGTGTTTCTTTTTAAGTTTTTTATTTAAAATTATTTTAAACTTACATTAAGCTTAGAAGAAAAGAATAATACAAAAATAGTGTGTCCTTTAGTCAGTTTCACCTGTTAACATTTTGCCTGATTAACTGTATTATTTCTTATTCTCTCTCTTTTTTTCAATCTTCATGGTGTGTGCATATATGTATTTTTCCTTAACTATTTGATAAGAAGTTGCATATATCAGGAGCCTTTACCAATAAAAACCACCATGTATATTTCCCATATAAAAATGATATTATCTTACATAATCACAGTTTTCATGAAGTAAATTTAACTTTCATTTTATATTTTAACTAGTTTACCATCCTTATTCCACTTTCTTCAATTGACACTATAATATCTTTTATCACATTTTTAGTTCTCCAGTATGGAATCTAGTCAAAGTTCAAGTATTAAATTTACTTGTCATATTTCTTGAGTCTTTACCTAATGTCAAGCATTACCACAGGCTTTCTTTGAAGATCTTGAAGGATATAGCAAATTATTATTATTTCATTCATTTTCTTCATATCTAATTTAGCTAATAATTCCTCATTATTAGATTTTGGTTGTGAATTTCAAGCCAGAACAATGCATCAATAATACTGTATCTTTCTCAGTGTATTCTAAGAGCAAATAATGAACTTTTTTTATTGATAATGTTAATTTTGATCACCTGTGCAAGATTATATATGTTGCTTCACTTTATACTTCTTTTTTTTCCATTATAGCTAATAAATAACCTGTGGGGAGACAATAATGGCTACCTCTTGATTTAACATAGCAAAGTGGTTAAGAAACTCTACTGCTTTACTACATTAAATAATGCACATGCTCAAAATAGCCCCATAATATCAAGTTTAGCACAAGCAATCTAGAACTATGAATCCGAACATAGACCTCAAGGCCTCCCACTCCACTAACAGAGCTCTTGGACATGGAGAAAAGGGTACACACATGCTATGGTTCGAATGTTTACATCCCTCAAAATTCATATGTTCAAATCCCTACCTCCAAGGTGATGATAAAAGAGGCCAGGCCTTATGGAGGTGATTAATTTACGAGGACAGAGCTCTCATGCATGGGATTAGTGCCCTTATAATACAGGCTCAAGCGAGACCCTTTGCCTCTTCCATCAAGTAAGTATGGAAATGTTACTGCCTCTGGGATGGGATAATATTCTCTCCAGGAGAAATTTAAACTTGGGACATAAAGTTAGTTTGAACAAAGCAATATAAATATGCACTGAATCAGATGGCAAGACAGGGAGCTGAATAATGAGGTCAGAAGGAGGCTTGCAACAATAATGAGAATATAAATTTAAGAAATGCAGGCTATTTGAAGGGAGCACTTTAGGCCCTCTCTGTGACTTCTGTGTTGAGTTTGATTTGATATAGTTATCTTTTATCCAAGCATGGGTGTTACTTTGATATGGTTGGTTAGGCTTGTAATCAGACAAATTCCAGTACTAAGAGGAACATTGATTCTTTCCCCCTTTATTGAAAAATTTGCAGCTGGTCATTTACTTCCCACTTACGCAACATGCCTTCCTCTATTTCTTAGTAGTTTTGGTGTAAAATTTTGCCTCTTTTTTTGCTCCCATCTTAGTCAAGTAATCTGAGCTTTTTATGCATGGCTACAGCATCTATTTATCTTCTTGTTTAGTGAACAGTCTCCACAGACTTCACATTCATAACCTGTAGAGAGCTTTAAATGAAGGTATCAACACTAGCCTAGATAAACTGAACTGCCTTTAGCACTTCAACTCCCTCAAGCTCAAAGCCAGATTTTTTCTCTGACTTTTCAGGTATTTGAGTTCTCCTAGGTAGTCTCTTCATTAAATAGTTTACATTCTTGGAGGCCATTTCACTGCTTTGTTGTAGCCAAATGGTGCAGATAATCACATAATTATTTTAGGGGTAACATTAAATATCTACAAACAATTCTTTCTTTTTTTCTATTTTCACTCCAAATTGTTTAAACCAATGAACTTGCTCTGGGGGCTCTAAAACACCAAATTTGAAGACAGGAATTAAATACAGTATCAAAGCTCAGATATACAATGCTTTGAGTCTCAAACTCTTCCTAAACTGTGAAACTATTTTTGCCTTTGACCAATATGACTGAGTTATTTATTTATTTAATTTATCAATACTTACAAAGCACATTTATTCCAGGTTCTCACTAAGGGACTTCACAAGTTAACTATTTAATCTACCTAACAAAGCTATGAGGTAGGTGCTTTGATGCCTCACATGTCATAAACAAGGATGCCAGTGATATTAAGTTTTTTTTTTTTGTTTGTTATTTGTTTGAGACAGAGTCTCGCTCTGTCATCCAGGATGGAGTACAATGATGCGGTCTTGGCTCTCTGCAACCTCCACTTCCCAGGTTCAAGCTATTTTGCCTCACTCTCCTGAGTATCTTGGACTACAGGCACCTCCCACAAGCACCTAGCTAATTTTTGTATTTTTAGTAGAGATGAAGTTTCACCATATTGACGATTCTGGTCTTGAACTCCTGACCTCAAGTGATCATCCCACCTCAGCCTCCCAAAGTACTGGGATTATAGGCATGAGCCACCGAGACTGACCTGATGTTAAGTTAAATAACCAAATAGCTTCACTAAGGTTGCCCACTTTGAAAATGGTGAAGCTAGGATTCAAATCCAAGAAGTCTGCCTCCATAGTGTATCCTCTTCAACTATTAAACTGATTTATTTATTTATTTATTTATTTATTTATTTATTGACAGGGTCTCTCTCTGTCATCCAGGCCAAGCAATCTCAGTTCATTGCAACCTCCAACTTCTGGGTTCAAGTGATTCTCATGCCTCAACCACCTGAGTATCTGAGATTACAGGTGTGCGCCACCACAGATGGCTAATTTTTTGTATTTTCATTAGAGATGGGGTTTCCCCATGTTATCCAGGCTGGTCTGGAACTCCTGGCCTTATGTGATCCTCCTGCCTTGGCCTCCCAAAGTCATGGTATTATAGGCATGAACCACCACACCAGGCCTGTCATACTGATTTTAAAGCAGAGACCATGTTGGAGAATAACGGGCTCACTCTCTAAACAAACTTGATCCTCTCCTTACCCTGACCTTTGGTGCAGTTCTCTCATACTGAGGACCTAATATTTGTTTGAAAAGCTGTAGGCTTGCCTTGTTCCTCATCCGACTCTCCTGACATCTTTTACAAGCTGTTCTAGAAATGGAGACACATTATTTTTGTTCCTCCTTTCTACTCTGTCCTAGAGAGGGCAAAGTCTTATTCTTGATCTGCAGGCTATGATTGACTGAGACTCTGCTTTCTGCTATCAGACAACACTGATGAAGCCCTCGTATCTATGCAGGAGTTAAAGTAAAGTTTGTGCTTAAGCATGTGCTTTTATTCAGTTGCTTTTTCAGGATGTTCAAATTTGCAACTTTCTGTGCTACATTCACATTAACTACTCACCTACGATGTTACCAGCCATCTGCCACCATAGTCCTTAAATACTGTCTTCTAGCTACTTAACATAACAGATCTTCATCCTCTGTGTGAAGATAGACCAGTTGTGTTCCTTGGGGGTGGGTAAGAGGTAGGGCAGAGATGAACAAGACACTTTTTATTCAAATAGTCGTCCTACAGTTTAATAAGTACCAATGGCTAAGTGTCTTAATCTAATTCTCAGAACCTTGGCTTTTCCATTTATAAAATCCAGATAAATGACTATATATATTCATTAAAATTCTCTTACAATGTTTGGCATGTGTTTTTATCATTTCTAGATTTTGTCGGCCCCAGTTTTCTCCCTGTATCTAAAATAAAATCTCCCATAACAATATGTTAGGAATGTTGATAGTCTCACCCTTTAAGGCCATAATACTGAATTAGAAGTCCATTATCCAAGGAGTGCCTTGTTTTTGTATTCATACAGCTGTCTTCTCTTCAGAGTAAGAATTTAGGAGATTAGTGCTGGGGTAAAAAAAAAACAGCCACGTAAAATGGAAACAACTAAAATGTGATTTTCTATTATTTCAGTAGCAAGATTTAATAACATATTTCTGTAAGCATAAACATTTAATCTGCTTCAAAACTAAGGACATTTTGAAGAATCTGAAAAAGCAATCATCATTCATTTCCTCAACAACTATTTGGTTACTATTTTATATACCTCATAAGCTACATGAAAAATACTGCTTTAAAAAACACAATAGGGATATTTCTTTCTTTTTTGCTATAGTCTAGTGGGCAAGAAGACATTTAAGCAAATCAATGAAAAAGTAATGAATTTTTATCACAACTATGATGGATAAAAATGAGATAAGGGGTTCGTTGTAAACAGGGTGATTAGGGAAGATGTCTGTGGATGACATATTTAAACCATGATATTAGGAAAGAGAAAGATCAAACCATTCCCAGGCTAGGTGGAAGAATTTTTAGAAGACTATTGTTTATCTTACTAAACAATATTTGGCATAACCTTTTACTCTCCATTTCACAAGAGACTCTTTTAATTGGCTTTTTAGATGCCACACCCTCCTCAAGGTTGCTATCAAATAATAGCAACCAGAACATTTTGCTTTATTTAAGCATATATCCAATAACTCACAATGCTATTATCATCTGAATTATTGGCAATTTTAATTTATACAATAATAATACTTAAAGTATTCCTGCTTCTCATATCCTTATACTCATCTCTTCCAATGATTGTACCCTCCATTCTACCTACAACATAGACCGTACTTGTTATTATCAGTATTACCAATCCAGTCATTATTTTCATTTTATACATTCTATAATGTTAATAGCATCTCGGGCTTTTCAATTTTCCCCTTATAGTATCCCAAAACCAACAATCCAAGACTCTATCTGAACTATGTTCATAGTCCCTCAGATCCTTGCTGTCTTCAATTTCTTCCTTATTCAGCTCAAAATCCAAGCTCAAAATCAATATTTGTCACTCTTTGTATGTCATGAACTCCTCCCCCGACCAGTCAATTTATATTTCTCAACAAAACTGCAATCCTGATTAAATCTAGGTTTTCACTCCTGAACCCAGACAAATTTGGTACATGGTAAAAACCACAACCACATTGATTGGTCTCACTTTAAACTCAGGACCACTGACCACAGGTGGTGCTTTAATGCTAACATACATTCATACTATATATACTTAATTCATTCACTTTTTAATGCTAAAATGTATATAGATTTATGGTACTTGCTTGAGAAATAAATTATAGTATGTTCTTACAGGTAGAAAGAAGGATGCAAAACCAAATAAACAATCGTATTTTATAGGATGCCATTTTCCTTCATATAAGAAATAGAGTCATTTTATTTTTTGCTTTTTTGAGTTTCGTTTTATTTCAAATGAAATAAATAATTCTGGATATAGAACACAGATTTCTCATTCTCTTGTCTGTATCAAGATGCAACCTGCTCCAACCATCAACTTATATGTGAAAGCTGCAGCTTCGTCTCCTAAGTGCTTGAAATCTGTACAATGACTAGTGGTTAATAAAATGTACATGCAAATGTGTACATCTAAAAGAATGTACCCAAACACCTCAAACTACTGACAATAGAATATACAGAGTTAAATAAAGCCACACAAAGATTCAGCAAACGAATGGCTTGGGAAACAAAGTAAGTATTGCAGAGAATATTACAAATCCTTTACCTGGTAAAAGGATACACAAACTCTACATGGGCTATTTACTAAGTATCAACTTGTGCCTTTGAGAATCTGTGAAAACTCTCAGTTAATTACAACATGAATCTCAGCTCTATCCTCTACAATGGAATAGGTTCTTGCCTACTAGGATTAGGATTTTCGCAAATGAGTAAGAAAATTAATGTTTCCCTGGTCTGCAAAATGCAATAGGGAATGTGTACCAACAGGATAAAAGAGATCCTTCAGATAATAGGCTCTTAATCCCCTCCTCATGACTTTAAATTAGCCCTAAAGTTTCTTTGTATTTGTCTCTAGATCTTTAAATCCTGGATAAGCAACAAGATCTAGAAATACATTCATATGCAATAAGAAAAAGTAATTTTCTTGTGGAACATTCTGTATTTGTTTGTTTAGGCATTGCTGTAAAGAACTACCTGAGACTGGATAATTTATAAAGAAAGAGGTTTAATTGAGTCAGAATTCCGCAGGCTATACAGGAAGCATGGCTGGGAAGGCCACAGGAAACTTACCATTGTGGCCTAAGGCAAAGAGGAAGGAGGCACATCCTACATGGCTGGAGCAGGTAGAAGAGAGAGAGAAGGAGGAGGTGCTACACACGCCTAAACAACCAGATGTCATGAGAACTGTATCCCAAGAACAGCAAGGGGGAGGTCTGCCCCCACATTTCAGTCACCTCCCACCAGGCCCCTCCTCCAACAACCGGGGAATTACAATTTGACAAGAGATTTGGGTAGGGACAGAAAGCCAAACCATGTCGCATTCCTTCAATTTATTTTTTTCATAGATTTACATTGACTGTCTTGATTCTCTTTTCTTTCTACCCCTCTCTCCTCTATAGTCATCCAACATTCTGAAATACTTCTGGTTGGTTTTGGTATTAATTACCTGCCATGAAGAAAACAATCTATTACCCTCACAATACGATCACTAAAGTGTTGGAGTGATAGTATCATGTGTTTCAGAAATGTTGAATTTTAAAAAACGTATGGATTAAAAAACTCTAAAATGAAAGAAATTCTTGAAATTTCAGGCACTTAGGAGACAAAGCTGCAGCTTTCACATATAAGTTGATGGTTGGAGTAGGTTGCTTTTTGATACAGACAAGAGAACCTGCATTTTATATTCCAGAATTAAAATATTTTCTCACATAGGTCTGAGATTTACAGAAAAACTATGGAAAAAATTAAGATGAAATTAATTTTAAAAACTTAAAAATATTTTTAAAACAGGATTATAGTGATCTTTATCTAATGTTTCAATTTATTTCCTCCATTACAGAATAAGCTAAGTCATAGTTATTGTGTTCCCAAAGTGTGGCTGCTGCTTCTTGTAGTCCAACCATGAGATGCGGAAAGACTGGGAAAGAAAGGAGTTTATTGCTGCAGCTGGTTACAGAGGGAAGGATTAACTCACAAGACCAACTCAAAGTTGCAAGATTTTCCTTAGCTTATATATGCAATTCAAGCTTTATGCCTGTGTGCAGGCATGTTTCGTAATTAATCTAATCTTCACTATGGTCTAGGGTAGGAAAGTTTCTTAGGTTTGTTCCTGGATGAACAAGGGGGAGAAAGCCTAGGTGAGGTTTTAATGGGTTTGTTTTTGCGTTTTAGCCCTGGTACTCAGGAACCATTTTCTCCAGTTTTAATGTTTGACTTGTACATTCGTCATGACAGCAAAGGGCTTATGGATTCTTGGTTGCTTGTCACCATCAGCCCTTTGCATGTTATTTTATAAACAGCATCTGGCCTGCCACAGTTGTGTGTTATTTTATAAATTGCAACAAATTTGAACTATGCCAAGTTCAACGTGCCAATGTCTTCCATTTGGATGCTGTTGTGCCCCCGCATTCTCATGCCTGACATTCTACCTCCCATAGGGTGACCAAGTATCCCGATTTCTGAGGGTGTTCTGTAAACATGGGACCTCAGTGCTAAAACAGACACAAAACTTAGGCAATGGGAGAATGTCCTAAGAAAACTGCCACTAATTGGTTACCTTAATTTTCCTAAGGCATGCATTTGCACCTTGAATGTTCTGCTTAGAATTATACATCTGAACACAGGGTTAGCCTGTTAGTTTTAAAGACCACTCAAAGAGAAGAGTAAAAGAAGACAACGATAATGCAGGAATTTTTACCCTGGGCTAGTCTCTAACTCTGCCCAACTCCTGAAATTGATTTTGTGGGGGAACAAAATGACTCAAAAGCAAAACAATCAATTTCAGAAGTTTTATCATCATTTCTTATAGACCTACTAGCTTGCTCTTGATTTTTCGCTAAGAATTTACAACAACCTTTCTGAATCTGTATTTTTAATTTGGACCTCTGCCAAGCATGTGATATGTCAGGACAAAATAAGCCAATAAAAATCAAAAGCCTAGGCTTTGGAGGCAGACAAGTCTGAAAATGAATTTTGTAAGAGCCCTTTTTGACTTACACAACTCTAGACAGAGAGTTCATCTATCCGAACTTTAATTGTCTCACCTTTTAATGTCTTTTCCTACGAGAAAGAAGAAAAGCACATAAAACTTCTAAAACATAAAAAGCTGTTAGTAAATGGTAATTTTTATTATAAGTTAGGTTTGTGTTTTATAAATTAAGAATTTTAAAACTTTAATGGCACAAAATTATATATTTATAGCTTCAGGAGGTACACATAAGAATTCGATATAAAAAATTAAATGAAAATTTTAGAGTTTACCGTTTTAACATAAGAATTGAATAATGGAGATTTAGGCCCCAGAGATACACATTTTCAGCAGAAGAGCAAACCTGCTGTCTATAAACCATATAAGTTCCTGTTCTTGAAAATGTTTGTGTAATTGCAAGCTTTCCCAGGGTCATTAAGTCACTTTAAGAAATGGTGATTCTCTTGCACAAAAGTGATTCCGGATGAAGGGTGATATTGGAAGAATTGTTATATGTTCCCAATTTTCAGGTCTACCACTCTTACCATCTTTGGTTTGTTTTATAAATCTTCTTCACTTTAGTTTCTTCTATTTGACTCAGTGTTTGATATGCTTTCCTGGCTTTCCATTTTCTTATTTCAAATAGTTCATTGCCTGCCCCCACTAGCCCCAGACTAGTATTACTTTGACAATATGGTGATAAATTGGTATAAGATAGCTAAAAACCACCACTTTTATCTCATTTTGCATATAGACATGCACACACAAACACACTATACAGTCTCACAGACTATACTGATAAGGCATGGGCTGATCCCCAAACTGTTTTGGTACAAACAAATTGTAATGATTGCTTCATTTTAGCTTTTGCTATATCTTTCTAAATATGTCTTTTGGTTATGGCCCCACCTCAATATTTCCTAGCAATCTAGTCCAACAAGAATGTATATTACATTCAAACACATTAACTAGAGTTTTTAAAACATTAAATCAATGCATTATTTATTTAACTGGCGATTTCTTTTACCCTCTTAATTATCCATAGAAATGAAGATTCCAAATCGCCTAAACTACAGTTAATTGGAAATATGATTCATAGTCATAATCTTTCATGTTCAAAAATACGAAAACTTTTTGTAATAGCTTTTAAAATTAGAAGATGAATTATTTTATGATCGATTTTAATCACAGAAAAAAAAATCATTACAAAGACCATGTCCACTTTGTGGCTCATAATACTAATGTTAAAACAGTTTCTAAGATTGTCCTAAAGCAACCCATTTATTTTCCAACATGAGGTTCTTAGTCGTGAAACGAATGTGTTGGCAGAAGATGTGCAATGGTCTGCAATTCAACTGACTCTTCAATTTTATTTTTGAAAATTATTCACTTTTGGCTGTGAGCTATTTTCTGTGACAGAGTCCCTGATTGCTCACTTAGCATGCACTTGTAGCCAATTTAGCCCTGAGTACTTTTCAATAATTCATAATTCCTTAAATGAGTAAATCCCTTGCCCACATTTAGAAGGGTAATTTGTGACGATAACTACATTAAAATCTCACATGTTTGCTTATCACAGAATGGCAACTTTCAAGACACCAGCTTTCTTCCTTTCTCATTATTATTTTATTGAATAATATATTTTTAATTTAGAATAGTCATTTCACAAACAATATTTGCTTATTTTAACTAATTGTTATAATTGTTAAAGTACCTTTCTTTTCTGTGTTACATAGCAAGAAATGAAATCAATTATTAACAATTACCTTTAAATAAAAAGTCATGTCCTCATAAGCCACAGTTTTGAAATAAATGAATGATAAAATAGGATTAATAATATATTGTTATCAAACAATCAGGAATTTTAAAAACATCTTTAAAACACTTAGGATGAAATGAGAAGTGAGGCGTCTCCTTAGGAACACAATAGGTCCAAGCTATCCATAAGATAATCTCAAAGTACATCAGGTAAATTTTCATTCTTCTCTCTTCTACTTTTCTGTATCAGTTCTTATGAGATTCTGTTTAGATTTTGTAGTTGTTCTGTGCTGTTTTACATGAAGGCAACTCTGATAATGCTTTCTCAGTATCAGAATTATGCTAACTCATTTCTATATTGGTACAGAGGAGTCATTTGTTGGTGTTATTTCTCTAAGGAAACAACGTTGCTTCAAGGAGATAATCACATGGGACTGCTAAATATGTAACCTTTTCATGCAAAAGAATTCTACCATTCTAAAAATAAAAATGCAGATAATAGATTGCAAAAAATAGTTGCAAGGGATATGGAAAATAATGAGTAAATAGCTGTAATATTAACAAATTTGTAAAACGAATTAGAAAAAAGGACAGAAAAGCATACAATAATAAATTGGGAGAAAATATGTAAATAGGCAATTACAGAAGTGGAGAGAAAAATAGCTAGTGAAAGGTCTTCAACTTCTCTAGATGGCAAGGAAAGGAAAATAGAATTTAAAATGAGATATCATTTTCATCATCTGAATGTGAAAGTAAAAGAAAGGAAGGAAGAAAGAAAAGAAAGAGAACGATGAAGCAAGGAAGGAAAGAAAGAAGGAAGGAAAGAAGGAAGGAAGAAAGGAAGGAAGGAAAGAAGGAAGGAAGGAAAGACGGAAGGAAGGAAGGAAAGGAGGAAGGAAGGAAGGAAGAAAAGAAGGAAGGAAAGGAGGAAGGAAGGAAAGAAGGAAGGAAGGAAGGAAGGAAAGTAGGAAGGAAGGAAAGGAGGAAGGAAGGAAGGGAGAGAGGAAGGAAGGAAAGGAGGAAGGAAGGAAAGGAGGAAGGAAGGAAGAAAAGAAGGAAAGGAGGAAGGAAGGAAGGAAAGGAGGAAGGAAAGGAGGAAGGAAGGAAAGGAGGAAGGAAGGAAAAGAGGAAGGAAGGAAAGGAGGAAGGAAAGAAGGAAGGAAGGAAGGAAAAGAGGAAGGAAGGAAAGGAGGAAGGAAAGAAGGAAAGAAGGAAGGAAGGAAGAAAAGGAAGGAAAGGAAGAAGGAAGGAAAGAAAGGAAGGAAAGGAGGAAGGAAGGAAGAAAAGGAAGGAGAAGAGAAAAGATACCTTCAATGTTTCTGGAGATTTGGGGATTAAAACATGGCATTTTTATTCACTGCTAGTAAAATATGTGCTGTTATACATATTTTATAAACTCTTTGGGCTTCTTTTAAACATTTCCACTTTGAAGAATTAAAAGAAGAATGTTAGAATATAGACTGCTACATCATCTGACGGGGTGGGAGCCAACAAGAAATACGCATTATTAACAGGGGTACAAACCACCTAGTAAATTATTTTATAGACAACTATTATATAGCCATAAAAAATGAGTTAGAGCTTGATTAAACTAAAGGAATTTCTAGAATCATATTAAGCCAGAATAAAAATTGTGCATTATGTTATCAGATCATATTAACATAAATTATAACAAGACTATTCTAAAACATGATGTTTAACTTTGGATATGCAGAAAGTATGGGATGTGGGAGGTCACAAGATGGAAGAGAGGGAACAGGAATGGGGCACTAATAAATGGAAACTAATAAATAAAATGGTTTTGAAAATAGAAACATAATGCATAATATAATCCTATTGTTATCATGTTACATATTTAGCTATATATCTAAGCTTCTGCATAGGCATTAAATAGTGGTTACCAAAGAAATGACGTCCATACTTATCCTTGAATGCTGGAATTTCCAGTGAACTTGGACTTTCTTCCTTAATTTTCTGTGTGGCCTTGAGCTTTAACAATGATTAACTTGTATCATTTATATAATCAAGAACAAACAGCTATTTTAATTTTATAAAAATCATGTTTCAGAAACAACACTCATTTTTTTTAACAACTCTGTATGTGATTTGCTTATGCCTAATGTGTTCAATGGTGAGATGTGCAAACATAATTATGTAGATGTGGAAAGTATC
Organism: Cacajao melanocephalus; assembly: GCA_963573385.1. Taxonomy (NCBI): domain Eukaryota; kingdom Metazoa; phylum Chordata; class Mammalia; order Primates; family Pitheciidae; genus Cacajao; species Cacajao melanocephalus. Next base: position 36,678 of record CAUYLG010072850.1, on the reverse strand, counting down.
TCTCAAAATCTGATGGCCACTCATGATTTTTTTTTTAATGCATGTGTGTGCCTGTGTGTGAAGGGGGAGAGGATGCATTCTCCAGAATAAAGAACAAGTCACTTCCATTTAACCTCTCTTCCCTTAAAGAACTACTTCAGGTGTAGTTTTTATGTTCTAATGGCCTGAACAATGTGCACAGCTATGTAGCTTTAGTTAACTGATTAAAACTTACATACATTTTTCTCTGGACATTAATTGAGATAAAAACAGAGGAATTTGGTAAAATTCCCAGTAGATTCAGCTCATTCATATTCAAAAGGTAGTTCTCTCCCTGGCTTGAGCGTAAGTTTTTGAAAACAGTAAATAGATCTTATGCAGTACCTAGGAGAAAGCCTTTTCAAACCACACAAAAAGCAATCAGGGTAGCCAGTCCCTGTTTCCAGAAAGATCCTATGGGATGACAGAAGAGATTTGCTGGAAAGGGAGTAAGTCAGCATCATGTCAAGACAGTAGTTTTACTCCCTCTAATTAAGTCTTTTGGAATGTTTTTTTCCTACTGGTCTGAACTTATTTTCATCTGAGAATTATTTTACTTTTTTATTCTCAGTACTTAATACTGAACCAGGTACTTAGTAGACATTAAACCCACATATATCATATGGAACTATTTAGCTAAATTTATTTTTTGTTTTTGTGGGTTTTGTAGTTTTTAAGTAAACACGTGTGTGTGCTTGTAATTATTTTATGTAATTTCACCATTTTGTCATCCTTGAATTTAGATCAGGATAGGTATAAATAACAAAAGTGTGTGAGGAGGAAAATGCTTATTGAAATTTGAATGACACCAATAGAAGGCATGACATTGTCCTCTTTTCAATCATCAAATAAAATATATTCAGAATGTAGGGACCCCTACCTTAGAATCATTTTAATGTTTGGGGAATTTAAATAAATGAAAATGTGGATATCAAATGGAAATTTTTATAACTTGCTCTTAAATCCAGCTACTTAGTTCTGAATTATGTCTTACAAAATAGGTTTGGCAATATACTTCTTCTTTTAAAAATAAATAGGCATATTTTAAGTCAAAACAAACTTTGTGTTATTTGGGTAGTTTTGTGCAGAACCACCAACTAAAATTTCTAGTGTCAATCAATTCTATTTCCTAAAGCTTTAATGAAGACGTTAAATAGCACCTGAATTCATAGAAACACTGATTCTTTCTCATATTCTTTGACATTTTATCACAGTGATTGATTTATTCATTGCCCTCTAGTCTTTTTCTGTAGCCTGGCAAACCTTTTTTCTTTCTTTTATGACATCCAAAGTAAGTCCTTTCAAATTAACTAGTGGAAATCAAATTTCATGGAACATGTTTACTAAAGTTCACGTTTATGAAATGTTCTGTAATTCTTTTACTATTTGGGTTTGTATTGAGGAAAATTGAGTTAGGATAATTACTACATTAAACAGACCAGATGTACTTGTTACTCACAATTATTCATTTAATTGGGCTCTTTTTAAAACTGTATTTCAAGTATTAGAACATCAGATTCATGAAGTGCTAATTTCCAGACATGTCATATCATCTAATACTTTACAAGAAGAGCAACCCTAAAACACATAATCATCAGATTCATCAGGGTTGAAATGATGGAAAAAATGCTAAGAGCAGCCAGAGAAAAAGGTCAGGTTACCCACAAAAGGAAGCCCATCAGACTCACAGCGGATCTCTCGGCAGAAACCCTACAAGCCAGAATAGAGTGGGGCCCAATATTCAACATCCTTAGAGAAAATAACTTTCAACCTAGAATTTCATATCCAGCCAAACTAAGCTTCATAAGCGAAGGAGGAGTAAAATCCTTTACGAACAAGCAATTGCTGGGAGATTTCATCACCACCAGGCCTGCCTTACAAGAGCTCCTGAAAGAAGCACTAAACATAGAAAGGAACAAATAGTACCAGCCACTGCAAAAACATACCGAATGGTAAATAGCATCGACACAATGAAGAAACTGCATCAACTAATGGGCCAAACAACTGGCTAGCATCAAAATGGCAGGATCAAATTCACACATAACAATATTAACCTTAAATGTAAATGGGTTAATATTGTTAAGTGCCAATCAAAAGACGCAGACTGGCAAATAGGATAAAAAGACAAGACCCATCAGTGTGCTGTATCCAGGAAACCCATCTAACGTACAAGGATGCACATAGGTACAAAATAAAGGGATGGAGGAAAATTTACCAAGCAAATGGAGAGCAAAATAAAGCATGAGTTGCAATCTTAGTCTCTGATAAAATAGACTTTAAACCAACAAAGATCAAAAGAGACAAAGAAGGGCATTACATAATGGTAAAAGGATCAATGCAACAAGAAAAGCTGACAATCCTAAACATATACGCACCCAATACAGGAGCACCCAGATACATAAAGCAAGTTCTTAAAGACATACAAAGAGACTTAGACTCCCACACAGTAATAGTGGGAGACATTAACACTCCACTGTCAATATTAGACAGATCAAGGAGACAGAAACTTAACAAGGATATCCAGGACTTGAACTCAGATCTGGACCAGTTATTTCTGTGGCATATAACAATTTTATATAACAATTATAACTATTAATAATATATACTGTCATATCAGAATTATAAAAGTTTACTGTTATTCTGGAACATTTAACAACACATTTATACAAATATAGCACAAAGAAAGTCAAATACTATTTCATATTTTGTAATGCTACCTGTTCAATTTTTAACTCCCTAAATTTTATATACTCTTAGTGTCTACTAAGTTGCACCTCTAACCTGTGGTCAGCCAGGCATCCTTGCATTTTATTAAGAGGGGCTTCTAACCTACTCTGTCTTAGGAGAGACTCTAACTCCCCTAAATTGGACCTCTAACCCAATCCCATGCTTTACCTAGGTACCCCACCACTTACCCAAAGTCGGCTAATCAGTGCTGCAGTCTATTTCCTTTTGGCCAGGGGTGGGGGGTACTCTCCTCAGTACTCAGTATCATCTGTTCCGTGGTATACCAGAAAGATGTTACTGGACCCCAACACGTACCCAAAGTTAGCTGTTGGGTAGGGAGTTTCCATGCTATGGTCCCTTCTGTGGTTGCCAGAAAGAAGTCACAGGAAAGGGGTTCTGATCCAGACCCCAAAAGAGAGTTCTTGGATCTTGCACAAGAAAGAATTCAGGGTGAGACCACAGGGCAAAACAAAAGCAAGTTTATTAGGAAAGTAGAGGAATAAAAGAATGACTACTCCCCAGACAGAGCAATCCCTAAGGGCTGCTGGATGTCCATTTTTATGGTTATTTCTTGATGATATGCTAAACAAGGGATGGATTATTCATGCCTCTCCTTTTTAGAACATATAGGGCAACTTCCCAACATTGCCATGGCATTTGTAAACTGTAATGGCACTGGTGGGAGTGTAACAGTGAGGATGATCAGAGGTCACTCTCATCACCATGTTGGTTTTGGTGAGTTTGGTGTGGCTTCTTCACTGCAACCTGCTTTATCAGCAAGGTCTTTATGACTTGTATTTTGTGCCAACGTCCTATGTCATCCAGTGACTTAGGATGCCTTAACTGTCTGGGAGTGCTGGGTAGGTTTCAGCATCATTTTACCTAGTTCCTATTGGAGTTGCTCTGGTTTATAAATCTCTGACAATAGAAGATATTATTTGCTGGATGATCTACTGTATGGTTTCTAGGACTTGAAGACTCAGACATGCCTCATTGTTTGTGTTCTTAACACGTTGGATTTTTTTTAAAGAAAACGATATCTGAAGGCCAATGTTAAATATATATGTATTATATGCAAAAGAAAGATCATGGAGGGATTTCAGCACCTTCTGCTTAATTTATTATCCATCTCATTAATAAAGAAAGTGACTTATTGGGGGCTATCATTTGGATGAACAGATCATCATTTGGATAGGAGGTGGTTTGCTTTGTGGAGGAGGATGTCCTGATGAAGAAAGCCAAGAGACTGGCATTTTTAAAGGAAGGTAGATGTGGTTAAGGAAATTTTCATGGAAACCCAGGTAGTCAGATAACAGCTGGACTGCATCCCAAAAGAAACACAGGCCTTATGATGGAGGGAAAGGTGGTTTCTGTATCATGTTTCCTAAGGTTTATCAGATCTTGTTCTATGTTAAAAAAAAAAAAAAGCAAATAAAGTTCAAGTAGATACCCAAGTAGAGACAGTAATGTGTGTACAAAAAAATCACTTTTAGTATCAGAGGAGCTGGGTGTTCACAAAAAGAGCCAAACTCTGTAAAATATTTAGAGAGATTTATTTTGAACCAAATATGAGTGACCATAGCCTGAGGCACAATCTCAAATGGTGTTGAGAACATATGCCCAAGATGTTTGGGTTATTTCTTGATTTTTATATGTTTTCAGGAGACATAAGACATTAATCAATGCATGTGAGTTATACATTGATATGGTCTAGAAAGTAGGGACAACTAGAAGTAGGACAAAGGACTCAGAGGTCATAGGTGGATTCAAAGATTTTCTGATTGGCAATTGGTTGAAAGAGTTATTATGTAAAAACCTAGAACCAATAGAAAGAAGTGTAGGAGTAGGCTAAGGGGTTGTGGAGACTAAGGTTTTTATTATACAGATAAAGTCTCCTAGGTGGCTGCTCTTCGAGACAATAGATGGCAAAAGTTTCCTACTTAAATCTTTAAAAAAAGTTGCTAGACTCTCAGTTAATCTCTGCAGGATTGGGAAGGTCTGGAAGGGGAAAGATCTAATTATGTAAATAGAGATTCTTTACAGATGCAAATTTTCCCCCACAAAAGACTTATTTGCAGGTCCATTTCAAAATATGGCAGAGAAACATATTTTACGGTATTTTGATTCCTTTCTTTATCTGTCATGTGTTCTGATGCCAGAGTCAGGTTGGAAAGTAAGTCAAATTATATAAGGTTAAATAAAACCCAGCTGACAAGATGTTATGGTTTGTAAGGTGTGACTTCCCAGGTCTCTTATATAGGAATTTGGGCAAGAGAGGAAAAAGGTCAGAATTTACTTCTGATGGGTCTAATTACCAAATTTACCATTTATATTAGTCATGATATTTAGCCATTCTAAACATCATTTCAGAAGTTCAGAAAAATGAAGATATTTAAATCTAACTCACAGTTGAGAATATAAGTTAAATAGGATAGCATATATGGAAAATTCTTTAACAAATGCTAGTTTCCTAATAAAAAAATGCAAATGTTAACTGTAATTGTAGTTGCCTGAATAATCTAAGGGAAGAGAAGTTATCATTCTTTTTAAACAGTATTTGGAACTAACTTTTTCTTGAATAACCCAAGATAGGTATATAGATAGAAAAAAAATATATAGATAGATTTTAACAAAAAAGAAGAAAAAAAGAATATACACACACATATTATTTTCCTCTATTCAAATATAAACTGTGTGACAGCTTAAAGACTAGTTTTAAGACATACATGTAATTTCATTTAATTGCTCTTTTATATCTACTGGGAAACCCAAAGCCCTTCTCCCTCGATTTCTGCGAATTCCCAGAGGCTTACATTCTCTATTTTTTATTTAGCTCTTCTTGCTCACCTCTCATTTTCACTTGAGTTTCAACTCTAGTGTCTGGGACAAAAGTTGTAACATAGTTCCTCAAAAGCACACTAACAACAAGGTGTGTGTGTGTGTGTGTGTGTGCTTGAATGAAGTTGATGAGACTTTGGTGAGTTGTGGGTATAAATAATCTGTAATTAACTTTGTTACCCAAATATTTATTAATCATGTGATCTATGTACAAGACTGGTAATACTAGTTTTAATCTTTGTCCTTTACTTCTCAAAATTTGTTACCTATTTGAAAAATAAAATATTATTAATTTTTTTCTTCCATACCCTGTTTTCTTACTCTGAGTATTCTCAATATTCAAAAAGTCACCTTCAGTGATAAAGATTTGTGGGTTTAGCAGAGCTAGACAAAAGAACTGGACTTACTCATGGCGTAGAAGCACTTGAAAGGCTCTTCAAGGATGTAAAATCAAGTTCAGTACTTTTAGGTAACAATAGACTTGAACCATCTTACTACAAATATTTGTTTTTCTTTTGTCTGTTTGTTGCCGTAAGTTAGTTTATAATTTTATAATGTCTCAATCATAAATAACTTTTCTTCATAAAATTCTTGAACCAGTACTGATATGGACAGGAGACAGCGAATACTGGGTAGAAGAGGGTGGGTCCATGGCGAGGGTTCCACCCTCAAGCCTGGACCCGTGGCCCAAAATGAGAACTTCACATCTTTGTTTTCCCACCCAAATGTTGCCATTTCCAACACCACACTGGCCCACCCCACCCCCACCTTGAACCCATAAAAACCCCAAGCCCCACTGGCAGAAATGCAGAGTGAAGGGGTAGAGGAGAGTAGAAAAGAAGCAGCTGGACATCAGAGAGAAGCAGCTTGACTTCAGAGGGATGGCTTGACAGTGAGACTTCAAAGAAGTCTCCCTGGCCAAACTCCAGGGGAAGATTATCTTCCCACTCCATCCCTTTTCCATCTGCTTCCTTTCCTGCTTAGAGCCACTTCCACCACTCAATAAAATGCTCCACATACACTCCCCTTCAATTCATTCCTGTGACCTGATTCTTCCTTGACACCAGACAAGAACTTGGGTACCAAGAGGGCAGGGCGTAAAAGGCTGTCACCTAGACCCTCCAGTGAGCTGGTTTAACACTTAGCCATCTGCGGATAGCAAATGGTAAAAGAGCACTAATTGTAACATATGCCCTTTTGGGATCCGGGGGTCATAGATACCTTTCAAGGACAGCAGAGTTAAAAGAACATTGGAACGAGCTTGGACACTGCTGCAGGGCCTGCACAGAGCCTGCTCCCATCAGAGAGGAGTGACTGACCAGTTCCAGCTTTTGTTTGCCCCGGGTCCTACACCCGCTCACCTGAGTGCTTTCCATCTCATGAGGTGTTCAGAGCTGCAGGCTGAGTAAATGAGCCACCCTTTCATGATTCCCATGATGGGGTCAAGGGAAATATCCTGTTTCAGTATCATGGTTAATTTTCTGTGTCAACTTGATTGTGTTAAGAGATACACAGAAAGCTGGTGAAAGATTATTTCTGGGCGTATCTATGAGAGTATTTCTGGAAGAGACTAGCATAAAAATCAATTGAATAATTAAAAAATATCTCCTCTCACCAATGTGGGAAAACATCATCTAAACCTTTGAGGGCTCAGATTAAAAAAAAAAGCAGAGGAAGGGTGAATTTGGACTTTCCTCTTGAGTTGGATGTAAACGTCCCACCCCCAACCTGGTTTTCAGGTGTTGGGCCTCAGACTGAGAGTTTTACCAGTAGATCCACTGGTTCTCTGGCCTTCAGACTCAGAGTGAATTACATCACCAACTCCCCTGGCTCTCCAGCTTGTAAATGACATATTGTAGAACTTCTCAACCTCTATAATGATGTGAATCAATCCTCATCATTAATTTTTGTATATATCTCCCCATATATCCTATTGGTTCTGTTTTGCTGGAAAACTCTAACACAACTAATACACATTTATTGCCCTGCAGATTGCCTTTCTTGTACTAAAAAATTATATTACTATTGCTCTAGTTGTATCCTTTAACGTTTTTCCTGTGTACATATCTGTATGGTTGATACATACAATGATTTTACTTTTTAGCATAGTAGTTTCATATCTTGATTATCATCTCTGTGTCTTTATATATTTGATATACAATGGGTACGAACATATTGAGTTCCTATTGCAACCATCAATAATGTGTTGGCTTATTTATTTATATTATTTTGAGCAATAATGTTATGTGAGCTTAAAATGTACTTTATTTATATTCATTTGAATTCCTATTTTTCTTTGTACCTCAGTGTAATTCTTAAAAAGGGTTTAGTAACCTTGGTTTAAATTCTGCTTTAGTAACTCACCATTAGTAAAACTTCTGGCAATTTAATCTACCAAAGCCTAAAATTATCTACTTTGGACACTTGATGTTATAGTGCAGTTAGTGTTTATAATAAGGTAGTCCCTCTTACATTCTTTCTTATCCATCTTTTCTCCTTTTTTTTTTTTTTGGCTCATCTTTTCCTTTTCCTATCAATTCTTCAAATTTTTTTTTTTTTTTTTTTTTTTTAGATAGAGCTTTTGCCTCAGCCTCCTGTGTAGCTGGATTACAATTTTGTGCCACCATGCCTGGCTAATTTTTGTATTTTTTCTAGTAGAGACAGGGTTTCACTATATTGGCCAGGCTGGTCTCAAACTCCTGGGCTCAAGTCATCTGCCCCGCCTTAGCCTCCCAAAGTGCTGGGATTATAGGCATGAACTACTGAGCCCAGCAATTCTTCAACTTTTGATAATTTTATTGAGTCTCATATCTTTCACAAAGTCTGTCTTGATAATCTTGACATCAAAATGATAATCTTGATATCTATCATTTCAAAAATATTTCCTAGAACTTGAGTTTTGCTCAAATCTTCATTATAAACTGAGTTTAGTGTTTTCATTGTCCTATAAGTGTGAATTTTTTTCTCATAGTAAGATTATAGTAAGGTAGTAAAATATCTTGATATGGGCTTGTCATAAATATCTTTATATAATTCTCCATTTGTCAAGGGTAATATGTTGCATATTGAAATCACTCAGTAAATATTTGTCATTGTTTTTATTTGTATTTGCATTGAAAATATATGATGAATTTCAATAATAGTGCTCATCGATAAAGTTGTATGAAAATCATTGGCCAAAATGTTCAGGCCATTTCCTGTACCTGAGACAGCTTTACAAACATATATCGTTTTGATAACCAGTCTGATCTGAGAAAATTAAACTGTGTCATTCAAAACATGTCCTCCCCAAATTTAAAAAACATCAAGTCAATCTCCTGGTTAAATAATAGATGTATGTTTCAGTAGATTTTGAAATATTATGTAATAATTTGAAATTATAAGTTTCTGGCTCACAACTTGACTGACAAATAGCTGTTTCATTATTTTTTAACTAGCCTTTCTTGGACTATATATATCCATAGACAAAAGAAAGATAAAAGTTGAAGTAATCAATCCAACAGTTATCCTACACAAAAGCATGACAAAATTACTATTGCGGAAATTTAACTCATCCAGCCTGAACTGCTGACTTTGAACAATTATGTGAAAGAGTGCCACCATGCTGAACTATCAGATGTGTACAGCCAACTTATACACAAACAAGGGTTGGCTGTATTCTGACCATTGTTGGAATAAATTATCCTTATTACCTAATGTATCTTCACACCCACTCTATTATTTATTATTATATTTTTACACTGGCATCAAATTAAAGTTGCTAAACACAACTTTGATCATGTTCAAAATTTCTATGGTGTGCCTATATAAACAATCACTAATCCTCAGAATTAATTATCTACTAATTTGACGTATTTATAAACATAATTCCTTATCACAATTCATGCCAAACCATCCTGCTCTGAATACTCAGAACTTTCTGTGACCCTTGATTTTCTACCTTTTATAAACCAGAGTGCCATTAGTTAGGTCTGAATACATGATCTCCTCTGAAAACAGCAGGACTTTCAGAGCTTATATTCTTCAAAGCATTGGCTAAGGGGACTTCCTCACACACAGCAAGCCTAATAGTGGTTCAGGCTTTCCACTAACTGGTGTGCAAGCAACAGATTTCGTGTTTTTCTAGGCTCACCAGGAGCTAGAATTTGCTTATATTAGTCTGTTACAAAATTTGTTATTATTTGTTACGTGAGAGATAGAATAACCAAAGTAAAATATTCTTATATTCAATGGAGGAGTGGAATTGTCTTGAGCATGAAAGAAGATGGAAAGCACCTGGTGAGATGAGACAACCATTATTCATAAGCACAAGAACTTTATAAATTCTCAGAAGCAAATGCTAACTGCTTGCTGGGAGCTGAGCTCCAGTTTCTTAGGTAGAAAGAAAATCCACTGAAACCATGAACTCTGTCTCCGTATCTGTAGGAAGACGTGTTCTGTGGGAACCTGAGTTGCAGTTATAATTCTGAAATAACAGTTTTTCCAAATGGTACCTCTGCTATAAGCAGCTGTTCTCCCACATTATTCTACAAAAGGCATATATTTCTATACTTTCATTAATCTTTTGCCTTTTCTTGAAAGCTCATCTCTAACCCCTCCTACAATCAAACCTCACTCATTCTTCATTGATCAGCTGCAGGCTAAACTTTATACAAAGCTTTTCCTTATAATCTTTTTAATCTTACGATCATCAGTACTTATTTGTTATTATTTCCACACAGTTCTATTTAACTGCATCTGTCTTTGACTTGTTCATTTCAAATAGGTTGGAGGTTTCTCCTCAGTTAAATCTTCAGCTGATTTAGAGAATGACTTTGTCTATTACAGGACTCATGCAGCAAGTCAGGGCTCCACAATGCTTTAGATGGAGGGCAAGCCCTACAAGTCCCAGTTGAACCTTAGAGCTATCAATTGTTAGCTGGCTATGTGAAACTGGGCAAGGTACTAATCTCTCTGTTCCTCATCTGCACAGTGAAGATAATGAAACCTCCCTCATAGGATTTTATAGAGATTACATGTTATTCCAGATAAACATTTAAATAGTGCTTGGCATGTAAGATAGGAAGTCTAAATGTTAGCTGTTCTTACTAAATATTGATTTTTGTCAGTATTATTTTACCTTTAAATGAGGTAATCACTGTCATTGAACACAGAGAAATATATATCTATATCATCTATATCTATATCTATATCTATATTACATATTCTCTGCAAGTATCTACATAAATGAAAGGGCAACCAACCCTGAGAATCAAGAATTCTGGAAAGGAGGTTATATAACCCTTGCATTTGTGCCTTTACTTTGATAGCAATTAGCAGTACAAAGAAGTTGCTGTAAAAGCACAAATAAAACAGAATGGGTTCAAATATCAGCTCTATTAGTGACATTACCCAAGGAATTAATTTATGGAAAATTTCAAATGTATACAGAAATAGATGGAACAGTATATTCCCATCTACCAATTTAAGCCTCATGTTTAATTTTTGCAATGATACTGTATCAAATAACACCCAGCAGGGAGAAAGGAAGAAAAGTGTTAGCTAGCAATGCATTAAAATTTGGAGAACTAAATAGATTCTGAGTAAAATATTATTTTACTTATGGAGAAAATCTCTTAAAATAGAAGCCCCAAAATACCATACATCTCCATTTGGCAGAGTGCTTATAGCCATCATTTGTTTCTTAGAGAAAAAAAAAAGATAAGGAAACAAGTTAAGTTCCAAGGTTTACTAAAGCAAACCAGAGTAAATAAGCACATAAAAGTGTATGCAACCTTTTCTGATTTCAAGTTTTATTCTTTCAAATTTCCTATGCATCTTGCATCTTCAGCTACTATCTTAAATGAGAATATCTGCATGAATTTTGGCCTTAAATCTCCTGATATTTTGGCTTAATTCAGGCAGAAAATAGAGTTCAGAAAATGTAAAGTATTTCTGGCAGTAAGAAAAAAAAAAACCTATATATTTTTTCTTTATTTCCTGTGGTATCAAATAATTTTAATCAGCCAGAATTCCCTATTCCTTGATTATTCTCACTCAGGAGATATCTACAGACATTCTAGCCTTGATATCTTGCTGTCTAATATAGTCACTGCCACAAGGGCCAACAGAGTACTTGAAATTTGGCTGGTGTGACTGAGGAACTCTTTTTAATAATACTTAATTTTGGCCACTGACCCAAGGTGGCTGAATAGGAACAGCTCTGGAGTGCAGTTCTCAGAGAGAACAACGCAGAGGGTGAGTAATCACCACATTTACAAATGAGTTTTTACTGCCCACGGACCAGGAGATTCCTGGGCTGAAAAGTACCATGAGTTTCCAGCATGGCTGTTTTAGCTAGTGCCGCGGGGTCTCTGCAAAAAAAACTCACACAAATCTGGTTAGCCATTTCGACTGGCACCTGAAATGCCTGGGAGACAGAGCTGCCCACTCAACTGAAAAAAAGGGGGCTGAAACAGGGAGCCAGGTGATCTGTCTCAGCGGGTCCCACCCCAACAAAGACCAGCAATCTGAAATGCTCTGGATTTAGAGTTTCGCAGCAAGCGCAGCTGAACCTGGGACAGTCCAGCTCAGTGTGGGGAAGGGCATCGGCCATTACTGAGGCAGTCCACCATTACTGAAGCAATCCACCTTTACTGAGGCAGTTCACCATTACCAAGGCAGTCTGCCATTACTGAGGCAGTTCTAACTGTACCTCTGTAAACAAAATCACAAGGAAATCCACATAGGAGCTAGGCAGAGCCCATGGCAGCTCAGCAATGCCTCTGCTGGCAGACTAAGTCTAGACTCCCTCCTTGCTGGGCAGGGCATCTCTGAAAAAAAGCACTAGCATGTCAGGAACTTATAAATAAAGCCCCACCTTTCCAGGACAGAACACATGGAAAAAAGGCGGTTATAAGTTCCGCTGCAGCAAACTTAAACGTACCTGCCCAGCAGCTCTGAATGGAACAACGGAGCTCCCAGTTCAGCACTTGAGTTCCTATAAAGGACAGACTGTCTCCTCAAGCAGCTCCCTGACTCCCATATATCCAAAGAGACACCTCATAAAGGAGAACTCAGGCTGACATCTGGTGGGTACCCTTCTGGGATGAAGATAACAGAAGAAGAAACCGGCAGCAACCCTTACTGTTCTGCAACTGAGGCAAGTGATCCCCAGGCAAGCAGGGTCTGGAATGGACCTCCAGCAGTCCTACAGCAAAGGGGCCCGGCTGTTAGAAGGAAAATTATAAAACAGAAAGAAATAACTTCAACATCAACAAGAAGGATGCCCACTCAGAGACACCATCCAAAAGTCACCAACTACAAAGACCACAGGTAGATAAATAAACGAAGATGGGAAGAAACCAGTGGAAAAAGGATGAAAACACCAAAACCCAGAATGCCTCTCCTCCTCCAAGCGATCACAACTCCTCACCAGCAAGGGAACAAAGCTGGATGGAGAATGAGTCTGATGAATTGACAGAAGCAGGCTTCAGAAGGTGGGTGATAACAAACTTCTCTCAGCTAAAAGAACATGTTCTAACCCAAAGCAAAGAAAGTAAGAACCTTAAAAAAAGGTTAGATGAAATGCTAACGAGAATGAACAGCTTAGAGAAGATTATAAATGAATTGATGGAGCTGAAAAACACAACATGAGAACTTCCTGAAGCATACACCAATTTCAATAGCCAAATCAACCAAGCAGAAGAAAGGATATCAGAGATTGAAGATCAACTCAATGAAATAAAATGAGAAGGCAAGATTAGAGAAAAAAGAGTGAAAAGAAATGCACAAAGCCTCCAATAAATATGGGATTATGTAAAAAGACCTAATCTACATTTGATAAGAGTACCTGAATATGATGGAGATAATGAATCCAAGCTGGAAAACACTCTTCAGGATATTATCCAGGAGAAATTCCCCAACCTAGCAACGCAGACCAACATTCCAGTCCAGGAAATAGAGGGAACACCACAAAGATATTCTTCAAGAAAACCAACCCCAAGACACATAATCATCAGATTCACCAGGGTTGAAATGAAGGAAAAAATGCTAAGGGCAGCCAGAGAGAAAGGTCGGGTTACCCACAAAGGGAAGCCCATCAGACTCACAGCAGATTTCTTGGTAGAAACCCTACAAGCCAGAAGACAGTGGAGACCAATATTCAACATCCTTAAAGAAAAGAACATTTAAACTAGAATTTCATATCCAGCCAAACTAAGCTTCATAAGTGAAGGAGAAATAAAATGCTCTTTGAGCAAGCAAATTGCTGGGAGATTTCTTCACCAACAGGCCTGCCTTACAAGAGCTCCAGAAGAAAGCACTAAACATAGAAAGGAAAAACCAGTACCAGCAACTCCAAAAATGTAGCAAATGGTGAAGACCATTGACACAATGAAGAAACTGCCTCAACTAATGGGCAAAACAACCAGCTAGCATCAAAATGGCAGGATCAAACTCACACATAACAATATTAACCTTAAATGTAAACAGGCTAAATGCCCCAATCAAAAGACACAGACTGGCAAATTGGATAAAAAGTCAAAACCCATTGGTGTGCTGTGTTCAGGAACCCCATCTCACATACGAGGATACACATAGGCTCAAAATAAAGGGATGGAGGAAGATTTTCCAAGAAAATGGAGTGCAAAATAAAGCAGGAGTTACAATCCTAGTCTCTGAAAAAATAGACTTTAAACCAACAAAGATCCAAAGAGACAAAGAAGGGCATTACATAATGGTAAAAGGATCAATGCAGCAAGAAGAGCTGATAAACCTAAACATATATGCACCCAATACAGGAGCACCCAGATACATAAAGCAAGTTCTTAAAGACTTACAAAGAGACGTAGACTCCCACACAGTAATAGTGGGAGACATTAACACTCCACTGTCAATATTAGACAGATCAAGGAGACAGAAACTTAACAAGGATATCCAGGACTTGAACTCAGATCTGGACCAAGCAAACCTAGTAGATATTTACAGAACTCTCCACCCCAAATCCACAGAATATACATTCTTCTCAGCACATCACACCTTCACTAAAATTGACCACAATATTGGAAGTAAGTCACTCCTCAGCAAATGCAAAGGAACGGAAATCATAACAAACAGTCTCTTAGACCACAGTGCAATCAAATTAGAACTCAGGATTAAGAGACTAACTCAGAACTGCACAACTTCATGGAAACTGAACAACTGGCTCTTGAATGTTGACTGAATAAAAAAATGAAATGAAGGCAGAAATAAAGATGTTCTTCAAAACCAATGAGAACAAATATACAACATATGACAATCTCTGGGACACATTTAAAGCTGTGTCTAGAGGGAAATTTGTAACATTAAATGCCCACATGAGAAACAAGGAAAGATCTAAATTCGACACCCTATCATCAAAATTAAAAGAGCTAGAGGAGCAAGAACAAAAAAACTCAAAAGCTAGCAGAAATCAAGAAATAACTAAGATCAGAGCAGAACTGAAGGAGATAGAGACACAAAAACTCTTCAAAAATCAATCAGTCCAGGAGCGGTTTTTTTGAAAAGATCAACAAAATAGACCAATAGCCAGATTAATTTAAAAAAAGAGAGAGAACAACCATATAGATGCAATAAAAAACTATAAAGGGGATATCACCACAGATTCCACAGAAATACAAACTACCATCAGAAATTATTACATACAACTCTATGCATATAAACCAGTAAACCAGGAAAAAATGGATAAATTCCTGGACGCTTGCACCCTCCCGAACCTAAACCAGGAAGAAGATGAAGCCCTGAATAGACCAATAACAAGGGCTGAAGTTGAGGCAGCAATTAATAGCCTACCAACCAAAAAAAGCCCAGGTCCAGATGGATTCACAGCTGAATTCTACCAGATGTACAAAGAGGAGCTGGTACCACTCCTTCTGAAACTACTCCAAACAATCCAAAAAGAGGGAATCCTTCCCAAATCATTTGATGAAACTAACGTCATCCTGATACCAAAACCTGGGAGAGACTCAACAAGAAAAAAAACTTTAGGCCAATATCCGTGATGAACATAGATGTGAAGATCTTCAATAAAATACTGGCAAACCAATTGCAATAGCACATAAAAAACTTATCCATCACAATCAAGTGGCTTCATCCTGGGAATGCAAGTCTGGTTCAACATATGCAAGTCTATAAACATAATTCCCCACATAAACAGAACCAAAGACAAAAATCACATGATTATCTCAATAGATGCAGAGAAAGCCTTTGACAAAATTCAGCAGCCCTTTATGCTAAAAATTCTCAATTAACTAGGTATTGATGGAACATATCTCAAAATAATAAAAGCTACTTACTACAAACCCACTGCCAATATCATACTAAATGGGCAAAAACTGGAAGCATTCTCTTTGAAATCTGTCACTAGATAAGAATGCTCTCTCCACACCACTCCTATTCAGTATAATATTGGAATTTCTAGCCAGAGCAGTCAGGCAAGAAAAATAAATAAAGGGTATTCAATTAGGAAAGGAGGGAGTCAAATTGTCTCTGTTTGCAGACAACATGATTGTATGTTTAGAAGACCCCATTGTCTCAGCCCAAAATCTCCTGAAACTGATAAGCAACTGCAGCAAAGTCTCAGATACAAAATCAATGTGCAGAAATCACAAGCATTCCTATACACTGATAACGGTCTAACAAAATACCTAGGAATCCAACTAATAAAGGATATGAAGAATCTTTTCAAGGAGAACTATGAACCCCTGCTCAAGGAAATAAGAGAAGACACAAACAGATGGAAAAACATTCCATGATCATGGTTAGGAAGAATCAGTATTGTGAAAATGGCCATACTGCCCAAAGTAGTTTATAGATTCAATGCTATCCCCATCAAGCTACCTAAGACCCTCTTCAAAGAACTGGAAAAAACCACCTTACCAAAAGAGAGCCCGCATAGCCAAGTAAATCCTAAGCAAAAAGAACAAAGCTGGAGGCATCACTCTACCTGACTTCAAAATATAATACAAGGCTACAGTAATCAAAACAGCATGGTAGTGGTACCAAAACAGAGATATAGACCAATGGAACAGACCAGAGGCCTATGAGGCAATGCCACACATCTACAAACATCTGATCTTTGACAAACCTGACAAAAGCAAGCAATGAGGAAAGGATTCTCTGTTTAATAAAGAGTTTTGGGAAAACTGGCTAGCCAGAAAACAGAAACTGGACCCCTTCCTGACACCTTACACTAAAATTAACTCCAGATGGATTAAAGACTTAAACATAAGACCTAACACCATAAAAACCGTAGATGCAAACCTAGGCAGAACCGTTCAGAACATAGGCATATGCAAGGACTTCATGACTAAAACACCAAGAGCATTGGCAACAAAAACCAAAATAGACAAATGGGATCTAATTAAACTCCAGAGTTTCTATACAGCAAAAGGAACAATCACTAGAGTGAACCAGCAACCAACAGAATGGGAAAACATTTTTGCAATCTACTCATCTGACAAAGGGCTAATATCCAGAATCTACAAAGAACTAAAACAGATTTACAAGAAAAAAACAAACCCATTCAAATGTTGGCAAAGGACACGAACAGACACTTTTCAAAAGAAGACATATATGAGGCCAAAAGACGTGTGAAAAAATTGCTAATGATCACTGGTCATTAGAGCAATGCAAATCAAAACTACATTGAGATACCATCTCACACCAGTTAGAATGGTGATCATTAAAAAATCTGGAGACAACAGATGCTGGAGAGGATGTGGAGAAATAGGAATGATTTTATACTGTTGGTGGGAGTGAAAATTAGTTCGACCTTGGTAGAAGATAGTGTGACAATTCCTCAGGGACCTAGAAATAGAAATTCCATTTGACCCAGCAATCCCAGTACTGGGTATATATCCAAAGGATTATAAATTGTTCTATTATAGAGACAAATGCACACTTAAGTTCATTGCGGCACTGTTTACAATAGCAAAGACCTGGAACCAACCCAAATGCCCATTGATGATAGACTGGATAAGGAAAATGTGGCACATATACACCATGGAATACTATGCGACCATAAAAAATGATGAGTTCATGTCCTTTGTAGGGACATGGATGAATCTGGAAACCGTCATTCTCAGCCAAATGACACAAGAACAGAAAACAAATTGCCACATGTTCGCACTCATAGGCAGGTGTTGAACGATGAGAATATGTGGACACAGGGAGAGGAGCATTGAATGCTTGGGTCTGTTGTGGGGGAGTAGGGGAGGGACAGCCAGGGGTAGGGAGGTTGGGGAGGAATAACATGGGAAGAAATGCCAGATATAGGTGACAAGGGGATGGAGGCAGAAAACCACATTGCCATGTATTTACTTATACAACAATCATACATGATCTGCACATGTACCCCAGAACCTAAAATACAATAAAAAATATATAAAATTCCTTAATTTTAATTAATTTAATTTTAAAATATAGATTGAATTATTGGAAAAAAAATAAGCATTTTTAGAATGACTTGGGTATGTGAATCTACACTTTTAATTGTAAATTTCATGGTAATTAGTATATCCAGTTAAAATTTAGTATCTGGATTAACGTGTTCTAAGAGAAATATTTCATTAAAATTGCTATATTGATTACACGTTATACTGATGGTATTTTGGATACATTGTGTTAAATAAAATGTTACTTGTCACAATCTCACCTATTTCTCTTTGCCTTTTTTAATGTGGTCACTAAGAAACAAAATTATATATGTATTTTTAAATATTTCCTAATACTTGTTATTTAATTATTAAATATTTCTACTTGACAATGCTGCCTTAAATAGTTTACAATATAATTGCAAATATATTCTGCCAGTTTCTCACTCTCTTCCTTCTTGTTTTTTCTCCTTGTTTTTCCTTTTTTCCTAGAATTCAGATAATCTTTGGCTTTACAGAGCAAACATGTTTTCTAATAAAGGCTATGTCATCATACCCAATGACTGGCTGAAATAACCAGAAAATTTACACAAACCAATCAAGAGCAGACACATCGGGCATACTTTTAGTTAGCTAAAAATCTGTATGTTTTATGAATAAACTTTTATTACTGTCCAGATTCAGTCTAAGGCAACATGGTGATATAAATAGTTGAGTTCTGTTTGTTTCCTATTACATTAGTTTCCTCCTACATTAGTTTCCTCCATCACAGAAACCCCACCCACCTCCCTTTTGCGGTATCTAGTGTCCTAAGGACCACTTCTCCAAAAGGTCTGCTTAAAGTATTATGTTTAAGCAATGGCTTAAAGATAATAGCTTAAAGATCATCTGCTTTTACTTAACCTGCCCCCTTATCTACATTTGCCAGTCTTATGTACTGTTCTTTATGGTGCTAACAGAGTAATCTGTCTAAACTACAAATTCATCCACATCAGTCTTCCTGCTTAAAAGTACAGAGGGAAAAAACTCAAACATAGCATAGGAAATAGGCCAGTCCGTGAGCTAGGCCTTACCTTTCTTTCTTTCACTCCTGGGGCTTCCAGCTTTGCACTTTATGCCCTAATAACACTGAACAGAACAAACATTTCATGCCTCAGTGCTTTATCTCAAGCCATTTCCTTTGCCTACAACACCCTTTGACTTTTCAAATATGTGCAACTGTTGTAACATAATGATGCGGAATAAACTCTATCTTCATCAGAAATAATTTTTTTGCAAACAAACAAACAGAATGAACAAAAGCTCACTCAAGGTGATCTTTGATAAGGGTGACTTATTTCCAGGATGTAATAGTATATTACAAACCTGGGGAAAAAAAAGTATAAATGAAATTCATCAGAGCTTATTTTTTACTCAGTTCTTCTTGTTCCTCTGCCTGCAGAATGACATTTTCTTTTCTGCTGCTTCTTTTGGTTTCAAAAGATCTACAATGGTGTCAACAACTCCTGAGTCTAAAAGGGATAGCATTAGGAGAAATACCTAATGTAGATGACCGGGGGATGGATGCAGCAAACCACCATGGCGTGTGTATACCTATGTTACAATCCTGCGCGATCTGCACATGTACCCCAGAACTTAAAGTATAATAAAATAAATTGTAAATATATATATATGTATGTATAATAAAGACCCAGGACCTATTAACCTTCTAGGGCTCTCAGGGATCCAATCTAAGAATTCCCAAGGGATAATCTGCTTTGTTTAACTCAGCTATGACATCCATGCCTTTTTCTGTTGGTGAGAACGTAAAACAACAACAAAATCTGTACATTTGTGATTTTGATTAAAGGAAAAATTAGTAACATGCCTAGTATATTGTATTATCTTTGGAAAAGAGAGAAATGATTTAAACTGCTTACCATGGAAATTTTTCTCCACTTATCTTTAAGATATATACTAGAAATTCGGAAAATATACCAAACTGATAGCCAGTGATACTTGTAAATATTTTTAATTATTTTTAAATTAACTTTTTAAAATTATTTTTAAAATATTACATTTAATAAATAGCATTATATTAGTAAATATAAATTAACATATCCAGAAATGGGCAAGTAACCATCAATGTGTATTGAGCCTACAAAACAATATGAATGGGCAGTCAGCAGATTTCAAAGTCTATGAAATCAGATTCAGAGAGGTTAAATACTTTATTCATGTCCTCACACTTACTATGTAGCACAACCAAGAGTCAAACATCAATCTGACCATAATTTACGCTTTATTTGAATGGTTGAGTCATTTTCCAATCAAAGAGGAATGTGATCTTGGATCTATATTGATAGTAATGTTCTATAGTGATACATCCCTGAAGATTTAGGAAAAATACAATAAATTCATAATAATAGTAATAGAAAAATAAATACTTAACAGTGCTTACCATTTAGCAGACACTCTTTTAAGCATTTTCCGTATATTAACTCATTTAATCCTCACAATAAAGCAATAGGGCTGTTTCCATTACTTCTCCTGAGAAGAAAACTAAATCAACTCATAGTGGTTCACAGCTAAGAAATGGAACATTATGTTAAATATCCAAGGAACCCACAGGCCAGATGCTCTTAACTGTAAAATGTGAATATATTAGGAAATACAAAATTGTATTAATCAGCAGAAAAGTTATGAGGGGTGTCCATAACGTAAACATGGAGATAGAAAACTAGAAGAGTTACAGGGACCAATTAGAATTGCCACTTTTAAACGTATTACTTTTTCCAAAAAGAGTGTTCTACTGACACAAGAATCCACTTGTCTGAGTGTAAGGAAAATTTTAAATGAGATTTGTCAGTACATTTTAGCCTCATGCCGTTAATTATTCAAATCATATCATTAACCCCTCTTGCTTTGATTCTGTGTTCACCCGGCAAGTTTTAATTTCACTCTATTTTCCTACACAGATTTCTCAGCCATAAGAGACTGTGATAGAGAGATTAAATGTATCTTCTCTAAAATTCTGTTTGTAATTTCAGATTAACAAATTCTCATTAATGTTACACAACAGTAATGTCAGTTGGTAATGTACTTCTCTATGTGTACTGTCAAACGAGGACTTTAATATTCCAGTGAAAGAGGCTGACCACGATGATTTATGAGAGGTATTTCACCAAGAGCCCAGCTTAACTCTTTGTGAGAAATTTCAGTGGATGTCATAACAATATGCAATAACATGTTTGATTTCTTTTCCCCACTGCTAGAACCAATTGCTAAGGTTTTGTCCACTGTTTCTTAGAAATCTCTCTTGAATGAATCCCTTGTTCCTTCCAATTTCCCGTTGCTATTTTAGTAGCTGAGACTTTTGATAAATAATACTGTGAACATCACAAGAGGATCTTCTCTGCTTTTCCAGAAAGCAGAGAAGACCTCCTTTCTCTAGCACACCATTTTGAAATTAAACTTCTAAATTATTGATTGACCCCTTATTCTTTAACAACTCTCCATATTCAGTATAATAAAATGTAAAACCGTACAAATTAGTATCTAATCACTATTCTTGAAAAGCTCATAGTTTCCAGATAGCAGCTTGTATTTCAGAATCTGCATATATTTTTGAAAAGTGAAATTTCTTGATTATTTTCTCAGTTAAGTATACTCAGCAAATGAGAGAAAGCATAAGGGATTTAAACATTTTCTGTGATTCTACCACTCAGACAAAGACTTGTATTTTTTGAAGGATATTTAACTTTTTATCTTATTCATGATTTTAACAGCTCACTTAGTAGTTCTGTGTTGAGACTCTTCCTCCATTTTATCTTGGGTTTTGAATTTTTATGTATTTCTAAAATCACCTTTTCTATTAAGTGTATTATAATTTTCCCATATATGTGACATTATTTTATCAGTGTGACATTCTCTTTTTAATGTTTAAGCTGTTCTTACTGCAATAAAGGCATACACAATTTAATCTAAGAGCATGAGATCTGGTGACAAAATTTCTGAGTTCAAAACCTGGCATCTTCATTTACTAACTGAACGTCCTTAGTTGATATACTCGTTTTCTCAACTACAAAATGAGAATATTAATATTGATTTGTGGAAAATGTAAATGAGTTAATATATGTTAAATTCTTAGAAGAATGCCTGCTACAATGCAAAGATTTAGTCGATTTCATTATTACTGTGATAATAGTAATTATAATAACTAACGAGGATAGTATTGATATTGTTAGTAATGATGATCATAACATTGACTGTTACAATGATACTCTGAATTCCAATTATTTTTTTCCTATAATTAAACTTTTAAAAAAATTTCTGAATAGGCATTTCTTCAATGTGATGTCCCAACTACTTGGGTGCAGGGACTCTCATTCTTATGTCACTGAAAATGCATAAAATAGTGTTTTTTCCCCATATATCAGCCAACTGACAATATAAAAGGGAATATTTATTGAAGTCTTAGGCACCAGTTATTACTCTAAATGTTTTTTACATATTAGGCTATTTACTGATCGAAAGAGTCCAACAAATTAAATGCAATTATTATCATGGTTTTAGAGATCAAAAAAATTAAGACAAAGAATTATTAAGTAACTTGGCCAAACTTCCTAGCTAGTTGGTGGCACTGCTTTAGAGTCTAAGCCATTAACCACAGTGATCGTGTTTCTTGGTAAGAATTGTTTAAGAAATGTTTAGGTGACAGTCTGACTATTTTGTAGTATAACATTGTACTCTGTTGTAATGGGTGATTGTTAGTATATAACATTGATATGCACACAGAAAGTACATATTGTTTAATATTTTAACATTTCCAACATGTTTAATAAATTCTCTTTCTGCTCTCCAAGGTGTCACTTTTAAAAACAGTAAATCAAGATTCAGTACTAGAGAATCTTTTTTGCTTCCATCAAATGAATGCAATTCTAAAACTTTTGAAGAGAAAATAAAAAAGATCATAGCTAATTGAGCAATCTGCTGATTACTTAAAAGCATAAGAGATCCAAATATAGAGAAATCAATCTAGCTTTCTGTTTTGTTTTGTTTTCTATCTACAGGAACATAATGTAAGCTGCCAATGACATAGCTTGCCTATAATCTCAACTTTTCTGATTCCACCTGACAGATATTGAAGAGATGAGTGCCACAAATGTTTTATTGCAAAGAAAGAAACTAATTGTTCTATCAATTTACAGAGTGACATTTTCACAACAAATACTATTTTGAAGATTTTACCGCCTGAGCTGTCCCAATTGCCCTGCTTCTGTTCTCAGTGTATCTAAATCCTACCTATCCTTTCATAGCTCCTCAATCTTCCATGAAGCTTTTCATGATGGCTGCTAACTTTAGACTACTTTTCTGTAAAATCTGCTGTAACATGTCTCCACTGAACTCTTTATCTTTTACTAGCAATTTAGATAAAGTTTTAAAGTTCATTATTAATGGGGAGGGCCTGTCCTGAAGCTCCAGAGATTTGTAAAATATTTACCCAGGGCAAACCTGGTCTGTAGCTTAAGTGGATTAAGTAAAATATTCACACAGACATCTCTGGAAAATAATTAATTTCTGCATTCATTTGAAGTGAACGGGAGACAAATTATTGAGCTCATTTTAAATATCATTCCTTTCTCTTATATGTGTAATCTGAATATATTACAGTTAACTTACAAACTGCCTGCTCTACCATAAGCTTTTCTGTACAGTCCCAGAGGACTGAACGTAACCCACTCTAAGTGCTTCTTTCCTTCCCATCCCTTCATGACATCACCATGCCTGGAAATGAGGTGTGTATTTCCTAGCAGCCCCACCAGACAGTTGCATTGATAAAAATTGAGGCTCCACTGCATTGTGCTGAAAAGGCACAGCTAAGGAAATGGAGATAGTAGACATAGAATAATATTTCAATTACTTTGATAATGAGACAGGAAAAAATAGAATAGGACAATAACTAATTTAGATTCCAGGACTGAGAGTTTAATTCATTGTTTGTTTTTTTCTTGCAAGCAGAAAAAGACATGAGCATTTTTGACACGTTCAAGAAGGAATGGCAGAAGCAAATCACTGCCCAGCGTATGGAAACCATTAGCTTATTTTCTTCCTAAAACCTGAGCTAACTAGAGGAATACAGGAAAGGAAATGCATAATTTTCTTATTTTACCTAATCTATGCCAATTGGATACTCCACTTACACAGTTTTAACGAGATTCTTCTTTTTATTAAGCACAGAGGAGAAAAGAAGGAGATACTGGTATGTACTACCTATTGCTCCTCAGCTCACGTATTTGGTATCACAAATAGATACTATTTAGATGTCTGCCTTTGTAAGCAATGCCATTACTAATCTATAAAATGTCCTTGTGAAATTAGGAAAAATGTGCCCATTCCTCAGAGAAGCACCTCCACTCCAGGGAAGACACATTAATTAGCAGAATTTAAGATGGATTTAACCCCCATTTAGCTCTTTAGTCAGAGCACCGTCTCCAGAACACCAGCTGTACAACCACATGGAAGACCAGCTGGAAAAGTATGATGGTTTCAATAATTTCTCAAAGGGGAAAATGAAGAAGGTGAGGCGAGTATACCAGTGCCATCCATGAAAATAGATTCTGCACTAATACCATCAGATACAGTACTCAATTCTTTTAACAACATTTTGCACCACTTCTCTGTACAAAAGCAGGATTCTATTTTTCATCTAGTTCAATTCCCAATGTTACTCCCTATTGGTTTTTCTACTTGGAAGCTCATATAATTATAGTGAACATGAATTCTTTCTTATTGGAAGAATTTAACTCTTTTATCTTGTTATGTTAAACAAAGCTTAGTAAGAGAAAAAAATAAGGCAGCATGTCCTAACAGATATATCAAGTGTAAATTCCCCAAAAGAGTGCCAGGAAAAAAAAATACTATTAATCAAGCAAAGCTAATTGTTTCAGATTTTCTACAGAAAACAAGAATACCATCTCAATAACATCTTAGTAATGTCTTGACAGTAAAAAAAAAAAATAAAATAGAGGAAGATTTGAATAGGCAGAACTGACAATAGTTTAGAGGGCTCAGAGAAAATTTATTTACAAACTTAAAATATTATTAAGAATTTCCAAATGGTGACAACAGAACATTAAGCCACATATGGCTATACAGGTTACATGTACTACGAAGCCAGCCTGTTAACAGAGTTTTAGGGTCTGAGCTAAGAATTGTTCAAGTAGTTTGTGAAAGTAGAAAACTGGTCAGGATTTAGCACAATTTATATCATGATATTTCTGGATTAGTAGACAAAGTAAACTGAGGATGTTGAAGTGAGCTTTCATGAACAATCTATTAGTATTGAAAAGTAAGGTGTTTTAGTTAATTCCCAGCCTTAAGTTCCTGGATAAAAATTGCTAGATTAAGTGCCTATGCTGTTTTTGCTTGTTTTCAGTATGATTTAGCATAGAGGCAGGAAAGTATTCATGGCCACAGAATTATTAACACAGGCACTGAAAGATATTTTGATTTTGAAAGAGGAGAGTTCCCTGACACTCTTGTGGAACTTGCAACAGGGGTGTGGCTTGTTTTTGCTCAGCCACCACACCTTCAAACCCGTTACAGGATGGGGAGCATGAAGATGGACAGGTGCAGGAGCTGGGGTGAGGGCTTTTGGTCTCCAGCCCCATGATAGCATCTAGGACAGCTAAGTGTTAAATCAGCTCAGTGGAGATTCAGGGTGACAGCCTTCTACACCCTACACTTTTGGTACCTGGGTTCTTGTCTGCTGTCCAGGAAGAATTAGGTGACATGGACTTGAAGAATGGTGAATGCAGGGATTTTATTGAGTGATGGAGATGGCGCTCAGTGGGATGGATGGGGAGCTGGAAAGGCGAATGGAGTGGGAAGATGATTGCCTGGAGTTCAACCATCCCATGGCCTATCTCCTCTCTTACTGCCCCCACTGAATGCCTCTCAATGTTCGTATGCTCCTTCTCTTCTCTCCTTCTCTGCTGTGATACTCCACTACTCTTCTGCCCTGCTGCTGTTCTGTTCCTTTATTTGTGAAGGTTGGGGTTTATATGGGCACAGGATGGGGGGTGTGGCAAGCCAAAGTGATCTTGGAAAAGGCAACATTTGGGCAGAAAAACAGGAATTCCTGTTCCCATTTAGGCCTTCATGTTTCTAGGCTTCAGGGTAGGGCCTTTGCCAAGAAACTGTCCTCTTCTACCCAGTATTCTCTTGCCTCGTGTCCATATCAGTTTTAATTCTTAGATATGTAAGAACCTTCACCCAAAACTATGCATCACAATGAATTTCAGTCCTAAATGGTTTAATTCAGGACAGACAATTAAATTTGATCCAGTATCTTTTATCTCAGTAAGAAGCAATCATGTTCACTTTAGTTCTCAAGCCTCCTCTTCACATTTTTGGTCTACCTTAAGCTGATAATGGTAGAGGATTATTGCCTGTTGTCATAATCAATACAAATCTTAACACTGTTTTCTGTGTCATGGTTGTACATAGAGTTTCTAATGATTGCTGTTCTAATATCTGAAAGTGTCAGATTTTCTTATTGATTGGTTGGTTAGCATGTGTTGGCAAATCAGCTATGATACATAAATTGAGCCTTAGAAATTACACATTTGAGGAGTGCAACACAGTCAAATACTATAAAAAGGATAATGGTCATAAATGTATACAGTACTTCTAATCCAGAAGCCAAGAGTATCTCCACTAAATAAAGATACAAAAATGTCCAGTCAGTAGCTTTGAAAATGACTCCCAAATAAACCTGCCTTCTGGTATTCACAACTCTGAGTAATCTTTTTTTTTGAATAATTTTCTTCTAATCATCATCCCTGAGGCGATGGCACTTCATGACTAGATTACAAGAGATTGTAAGTTTCCTTTTGCCAGCAAACTCTTTCTTTTACTTGCTTTGATGAAGTAAGCAGTCTGCCATATTTTAAGCTAATCCATGTGTATTGTTTTATATTCCCAAGTTTGTGGTAACTTGTTAGAAGGGAAGAATAACTAATACAATAACCTACTGCAAATCCAAAGAACTCGCAGATGAGATATGTTGATATTAGTCTAATTATTGAATCTTTTTAAAAAAAAATTTATAATAGAAAAAATCCAAGCGAGAGATCTGCAGGTATATGCATAAAGCATTCTTTGCCTAGTGTATTCTACTTCAAGAAGACCCTATTATGTCCAAACTGGATCTATTTGGGACCACAATCTGCACAATTCTTTTAAAACTTTTCATGCAAAAAGTTTTATGGCCTTAATTACACTATCTGGTTTTCATAATATTCTCTGCATCATAATGTGTATCTTATTTGCACTTTTCAAGCCAATTATACAACATTAAAAAAAGAGGCTTGGGGGCAGATGAAAGTAGTCCAAAAACTCCTCCCTGGTTGCTAAAATATTTAGAAAAATAATCAAATTCAAATTGAGGCTTATTTTTTTCTTTTAAATTAAATTTCTTAATATATTCTTTTTCTAGGAAGAGAAATTGATGAGCCAGGAACTGTCCTTTTTTGATAATATCAAAGCCTCTCTTGAATGTAGGCATCAGTGTATCAAGATATTAGGTCCTTACACAATTTCTGGGAAGTAGTCAATAGGCTTGTGAGCTACAAAACTAATACTAGTTGTTAGAAACATCTAAATATACATTTTGATAAAGGCACCCATCTGGGGTTGCCGAATAGCGAGGAAATATTTTGGCACTCTTTCCAAGATTGGTCTGATGACAGGAAGTAAAATTTGTAGTACAGAGATCATCAGGGAGACTTAAATAAGGGAGATTTTTGGTGCCTAAGCAATGTATCTTCCTTGTAAGATCTATAAAATTTGATGGGCTCTTAATACATACCATCTGGATTTAAATGGTTTAAATATTTTTCAAGTTTATTTCTGTGAATGTTTAGGTACAATAGATGATTTCTAAGACAGATTTTCAAATGTTATTACTGTGGTGATAAAAAAAGCACTCTTTCGAAAGGTTGTGACAGAGGTTGTGATAGTTTTCTGGATGCCTGGCTGGTATTTATTTCTATCTAAACCTCTGTTTTCCCAGATCAACTGATTTAATACAGAAATGAGTATCAAAAACAAAAACTGATTTACACACAACAGAGGTTAATACAAACACAAAAGTTCATTTGATTGTATGTTTTAACCAAATAACAATCAAATTGTAGCTGAGTATTGGGAAACATAATAAAAACTAAGAAAGAACAACAAAGAACAACATTAAAGACAGAGACCACATTGATAAGATTGTTGAGAATTAAAAGTGCCTGATACTAATCCAGGACCTTTAACCATTAAAGAAGAAAGAAAACAGATGGCATGATAGAAGGATACAGAACATACAGAACACAGAACATACAGAACACACTATGTGTGGCCTGGTTAGCTGGATCTTGTTTTAAGCGTATTTGAAGGATGATGTCTACTTCATGCTGTCATCTCCTTGATCTGGAGGTCTTGGGTAAAAGCCATCTTGTCATTTTGTTTCGCTCTGTGTCCCCATGCAAATCTCATCTCAAATTATAATCCCCGTATGTCAAGGGAGGGACCTGGTGGGAGGTGATCAGATTATGGGGACGGTTTCCTCCATGCTGTTCTGTGATAGTGAGTAAGTTCTCACAAAAGCTGATGAATTTAAAAGTGTTTGGGAGTTCCCCCTTCATCCTCCCTCTCTCCTGCCACTATGTAGGACATGCCTTGCTTCCCCTTCACCTTCTGCCATGATTGTAAGTTTCCCAAGGCCTCTGCAGCCATGTGACACCGTGAGTCATTAAAGTTCTTTCCTTTATAAATTACCCAGTCTCAGGTAGTATCATTATAGTAGTCTGAAAAGGTACTAAACGTTACTCTAGAAGAGTTCTAAGAATCTCAGCTTTCAGTCAGGCATGATGGTTCATGCCTGTAAACCTAGCACTTTGGGAGGCCAAGGCAGGGGGAATCACTTGTGGTCAGGAGTTCCAGACCAGCCTGGCCAACATGGCGAAACTCTGTCTCTACTAAAAATACAAAAATTAGCCAGGTGTGGTGGCATGCAGCTGTAATCCCAGCTACTTAGGAGGCTGAGGCAGGAAAATGACTTGAACCCCAGAGGTGGAGGTTGCAGTGAGCCAAGACCGTGCCACTGCAGAGTGAGACTCCGTCTCAACAACAACAAAGAATCTCAGCTTTAAACCTTCAATTTCCATAATAGTTGTTAACAGTGCCTTATTATATATTTTTCTATAAGATTTCATGGCCATCAACAGAATCTGTTGTCTTTTAACAAACTCTGGGTCTCCAGGTTTTAGATCATGCAAGTAAGAGTTGTTTAGAAAGATGTTGAGTCGAAGTTATTGTACTGATAAGATGGCCTGTATTACATTAGTCCTTTGCAGTATTGAGCTGTGTCTATTGACAATAAGGCAGTTAACTAAAATCAGGTGTCAAATCTGATTTGCCCAGTTTGCTACTAAATCATAAGGGGAGAGTTAGTGAATCCCAACAGAAATTGATCTTCTTGTCAATGATAACAAACTTTATACCATGAAAGTTTGAAGGTCTCTGAGAGCTTTGCTTAGTTTAGTATTAGAGATTATATAAATATGAGCATCATATATATATATATATATATATATATATGTTTATGTATCTATATATAAATAAGTATCATTATATATATAATTGATACTCATTATAACATGGAAAATTAAGTTTCTGAGTAAACAGCAAGACTTTACAAAGCTCTTCAATGTAGTTTCAGTAAAAGTGCTGCTCCTGTCCTTGAACAGATTGGTCAGTGAATATCTGGTTGAGAGTAAAGCGTAAAGGTAACTTTGCTATTCTCAGAGCCATTCTGGAAAAGAAATGCTTCAAGTTATCCCCCGAATAAGCAATGATAAAATAATATTCAGAACTCATTATAGGAGATAATCTTTTGAGATGTTTAAATGAACTCTGAGCTGTGGGCTTTAGTCCATGCCACTAACAGTGTTTCCAGGATAAAAGTGACCATGGGTACGAATTCAGTAAAGTGACTATTGTTTTCCTGTTGTAGTAGGTGATTTCATGTAACATCCTTGCAAGGTCCCATTTGATGTTCTTTGAAACTAAAAATGCAGTAACCATGGAAACACCAAATATTATCCTCATGTAATTTTTGACCCAACTATATCTCTTTTCTGACTATGAAGCTAATGGCTAACATCTATAGTATCCTCTTTTAATCTTATCAATTGTTTGGACATTTGAGTTTATCATGGGACTAGTATTTTAGAGACTGTCTCACGTAATGATCAATCAGAACATGTTCTTAAGTATTCATGTTATCTGTTGTATTTCGGTATTTATAATAATCACTTTGTAGAAAACAACTGGGTACTTGAAAGTCTTTTAAGTTAAAAAAAAATTTAAGTACTCAATAGCTAATAATCATACAGATTATGTTCCACTGAGGTTAAAAAGAAAAAAAGATGAATTACCTCAGAAGGGTTGGCTAATAATATATGTATGTGTGCTTGTATATCCCCTGGCTAATCACAAATTCAGCTAAATGCAATGAGTTCTTCCATTCAGGCTGATTTGTGCCTCTGGCTAGTGTCCACATAGAGGCATAGGTGCTATCCCTTATATAATATTCTTCCAGATATTTCCTTGTTTCATAAACATCAACAAAGAAGATTAAATGTAAATTTTCTAATGAGATTCTATTAAAAATGTTCAGGGCATAAATTGTTCTTGAAAAGACTAGGCAAATATGATATGTCCCTCCTGTTAATAGAAAAGTAGCAGCATTTAGAATAATTCACCAATAAATCTAAACGTATGTAGTAACAGAATTGCCTAAAACAAATGCTTACTTGTCATAGAATGTTATGTATTTTCATTGAGCGACAAGGTTTGAACAGCATGGGGACCATTAAATTTAAGAGATAACCTAAAACCAAGTTGGCTATGGTCTCTAAAGAGAGACCTTAAGGTGACCTATTGCCTTAAGAAAATGTGAATTTTGAATTCAGATTGAGAGAAAAGTATTGATAAACTACTGGTCTCTGATGGTTTCTATGCAGCTGAATAGGAACAGCTAAGATGCATATATTTCTTGAGTGTGAATAGATACAAAGGTCTTGGATTACCCATAATCTTTAAGAAGTGAGGAATTTATCTTCTTGAGATAAATTATTCCTTAGATCGTGAAATTTATCTTAACAATTATAACATTTCTTTAGAAACTTTATTCCTTTACTGAGTTGAAGAGAAAATAGTTAAATTTATTTAACAGAGTATAACTCACTTACTTAATAGTATTAGCATATATCTCATTTTTGGAACATAGCAATAATTAATCCATGTATCAGACAAAAGTAGAATCACAGGAAAATTTAGGTTTTTAAGGTCTGGGTTAAGGAGTTATTTAAAAAATAGATAAATATTTTAACCACAGATAAATAATTGTCCAGATATATGGATGTAATTTGAATGGGAAGGGAAACTGGTATTAATTATCTTTTTCTAAAAGGAGACAAATAAGGCCAAACAAAGAATACCAATATAAACTATGTAGCCTCATGTAGTACTAAAGACAGATATTATTCAGGTTTGGTTTTCCAAAAAGAATAGTCTGACTATTTTATTTATGGCCCTGAAGTCATAAAATGTCTATATTCTCCCCCACTGGATTTCTTGAGTGAAAGTATAAGAACATTGCCAGGAGTAGTACAAAGTGACAATATGAGCACAGGCTCTATTAGGATTCAGCTTCCGGTTTCCAATGTTATTGTGCAAATTTGGCTAAGTTCTTAATTTTGTCAATTTGATTCTTAGGAATTTCAAGCTCCATGACTCCACACATATCAATGAAGTTTTTGACCTAATATGAACCTGGTACATCATATTGCACTTCAGATTTGAGCTGGGTTTAAAATCAAAGAATAAGTCACTATCTAAATTATTTATGTATTGATTATGAATAGTGGGGACTTCATAAATTTTCAGGAAAAGGATACCCAGGACAGCATTTAATTGGTTAATTCCATTGGCACTGTAAATTTTTATCTATAAAGTTAGTGAGAGAACATCACAAAGCAGGAACTTTAGTTCATTAGTTAAAAGTTAGTTAAAAGTAAAAGCTCCTTAGTTAAAAGTTGAAGAATGACAATTGCATACTGAGACATAGAAAGGTCAAGATTATTAGAGATGGTGAAGAGGGAGTTGTCTATTGACTTTGCGGCAGAGGTTGTGCAATAATGGAGGAATTTATAGGCCAATATTATAAAGCATGGATTAAATATTTGTAAGGTTGCCTCAAAATATTTAAAGATATTTTCTTCTTGTGAGTTTAAGGATACATGAAAATAGAATGCTATATTGTATCTGAGAACGCTTCCATTGAACACTTGTTACATTTTTTCCCTTTAGTTTTTTGGTTAATACTGGACAATTGTGTTTATAAAACCCTTTCAGCTTGTAGTAAGTTAAATAATACCTAACAGAAATCCAAAAATACCTACCAAAAATTTAATACCTTGCAGATATAATTAAAAAATCTCAAGATGAAATCATCCATAATTTGGAGTGGGCCCTAATACAATGGCTAGTGTCTGTGTAAGATAAATAAAGAGATTGAATGAATAGAGAAGGACATGTTAAGATGAAAGCAGAGCTTGGACCTAATGTTTCTATAAGTCAAAGATTGCCAGAAAACATCAGGAACTGAGAGGTTTTTTTGTTTGCTTGTTTGTTTTTTGTCTCCTGGTAGTACTAACAGCACTACTGTTTATTTCTTTGTCTATCCTGGTTATTTTTGTTGTAGGTATAGTATATAAAAGAAATTTCTTAATAAAGGGAGTGAACACAGGTCTGATGAGTCTATAAGAGCTGGCCCTGTGAACTGATAAGGTCAGAAGTTCCCATCAGATTGGTGTCATTATTAGACAATTTAGTGTTGAGTCACGTATTGAAATTTTATGAGAACATTCCTCAGTCTTGTCTCATTGTATTCACAAAAGCCTTTTTCAGACAGATCTCTCCAAACTTTTCTCACTAATGTGAACTATAGGTTTTATATGCCTGCAGCTGGATATGGCTGTTATTTTAGAGGCCCATACACAACTTTTAGGAGGCTATTGTCCTATACTGTTAGTTTTTTTTCTTGGTCTACATGTGTACTCAAATTAGATCAAAACTCTTTGACTTACATACCTTTTTACTAAAATTATAATTAATATGCTTATCTCTCTTTATGCCATGATTTCACAATGGATAATTTAAAATAGCAGTAGCTATTGAGGAAATTTTGATATTCACTAACTTGTTCATTTAAGGAGCTCATTAGAATGAAAAGGGAGTAAAAATTCAGGTTTCTAAATCTCCAATAGTCTGATCTTTTTTTTTTTTTTTTTTTGAATAAGAAAACTTCTAAAATAAATTTGGAACTCAAAAGTTCTTAGAAGTCCTTAACCAAGCCAAATAATCAATTTCTAGGAGACAAAATTAACTTTTCATTTGGCACCTTGAAGTGAAATGGAAGCTCCCATCCAATGCAGAACCTGCCTCACTCTTATGTTTGGACAGAACTTTCTGAGCAGAAGGCTCTAGAACAGTCATGAACTCTTCTAAAGCAAGAGTCTTCATTGTAGCAGCAAGATTTTCTTAAAAGGATGTTGGTACGACCTTGAGTATCAAAATCTTCAAGCATCTACTTGCCTAAATATCACCAGAAAAGATTTTTTTTTCTTATGTTTAAGCAAAGCTAAATTTATTAAATCTTGACAAAATCTTAGCAGATCTCGGAAGGGGAAAGACAGAGAAGTTGCTTACATTATTTTTAAATACAGGGTTGGGTAAGTTTAAGGCAGCTATTGCATGGTGGGAAACTGGCTGGAATTGGGCCAATTTTACGGCATACTAAATTTGAACTGGTGGGTACAGAGAGGTGAGAGTTTTAAGGGCATTCTTGATAAGCAAACTGTTATTCTTGATAATTAGCCTATTTATTTGTTTCACAGTCTTATCTTC
Organism: Cacajao melanocephalus; assembly: GCA_963573385.1. Lineage (NCBI taxonomy): Eukaryota > Metazoa > Chordata > Mammalia > Primates > Pitheciidae > Cacajao > Cacajao melanocephalus. The sequence continues at coordinate 2,698 of CAUYLG010072850.1, read as the reverse complement.
CATTAGCAAGTATTCCCTTGAGCAAGTGGATGCATTATTTTTGCCTTTGCTCTGAATTATGTATTGCAAAAAAAGAAAAATATGCGTCATCCCAGAATTTTAAATTTTGGGGATAGAAAGGTATATTGGTTTCAGAAGTCTGGGAATCTCTTCTTTTTTTACTAAACAGTATACATTGTAAGTTTGAACATTTTAAATGCTCTCCTGAGCATTTGAAATAAGAAATAATCCTGTTTCACACTTTAGAAAAATAAATATGTCTCAGGAGAGCATTTAAAATATTCTCTAATGTTCTCTAAAATCTGATCCACAAATTTTTTATTTTCTTTATTTGGTTTCCTAGTAGAATAGTGCAGCCTATGTGTTGAAAGTCCTAGCCGGATATTTGGTGATGACAATAAATTTCACTTGTTTTATATATTCTCACCTGATTTAGTAGGTTTTAAATTAATTAGACACTGCTATGTTCAAAGTCATTACCTGAGCATATAATCTGGTAATGGCCTGTTAACATGTCTACGGTATTTTTTGTTGGTGGTGGTGTGGTTGTATTGGAATTGTTTGTTTGGTTTGGTTTTTGTAAGAGTGTGCAGAATCCTGAAAACTACTAGGATGTCACATATGCAATGTGAAGTAATTCTCCAGTTTTCTATTGGTAGCATCTAAGTTGACAGAGTAGCCAGTAAACTTTGGCAGGGGACTTCTGCTTAGAGAAACAGAACATATTATTTACATTCACAACCATGTCAGGCTGAGAAAACAAACAGTTCTATTAAATACTGATGTGGAAAAAATATATAATTTATTTTGTTTAACCCTTATAAGTTCTTAGTTGAGACACTCTCCTCAAAACAAAAGCTAGATTAAGAAGTGCAAAAGTGGCAGAATTTTATTGAGCCATGCTGTACCTGTCACTGGGAAGAGGCCTCTGCTCGAAAGTATATTTCTCTCAGGGCAGTGGCTTGGAGCTTTGCTTAAAAGTATTTTAACAGGCCGGGCACAGTGGCTCATGCCTGTATTTCCATCACTTTGGGAGGCCAAGGCGGGTGGATCACCTGAGGTCAGGAATTTGAGAACAGCCTGGTTTCACCAACATGATTAATCCCCGTCTCTACTAAAAATACAAAAAAACAGGCATGGTGGTAGGCCCCTGTAATCCTAGCTACTCAGGAGGCTGAGGCAGGAGACTTGCTTGAATCCAAGAGTCAGAGGTTGTAGTGAGCTGAGAGAGTGCCATTGCACTCCAGCCTAGGTAACAAGAGCAAAACTCTGTCTCAGGAAAAAAAAGTATTTTAACAAAGAGCAATAAATGCTCACATAGTGACAAGATATAGGAGACAGTAGTTCCAGTCTTTTAAAAAGGAGGAAAATGTGGGGAGTTAGTGAAATCTGTTCTCATATTCTGCTGGTACATTCTCTGGGCTGATAAGCAAGTGCTGTCTTCAGTAAAGAAGGATGTATGTTCTGACATCAGGCAATTAGAGTGTTTCTCTGTATTTTCATATTCTTTAATGTATCAATTCTCAACATTTTGGAGAGAAATATTTGGTATTCTTAAATGTCAATAGAGTTTACTTTTATATTTGTATCATCTTCTGTCTACACATATTATTTTCTTTCAACAAAGTCAGTATTTAATTTTTTGAGCATTTTTACGTTAAAACTCATTTTATTTCATTTTCATGCTTCTTAGAGATTTGTTTGATTCATGTATTCGTTCAGAAAATGCTTTCTTGGTCAATGCTTTAATGGCATTTGCATGTTGCTTATTTAGTAAGAACAAATACTTTGCATATACTGAGATTCAACAAATTATTCTTAACAGCTTCATCAAATATGGTGAAGATAAGAAGAGGAATTTCTAGAATTGAGCTACAATTATTCTTCATTTCCTCAGCAATCTGACTACTTTAACTGCTTTGCATAAGTGATAAATGATTTGTAAAGAAGAATTAGAGTAGTGGTAAAAATTTCTTACCCTGAAATTCATCAGTGAAATAAACCTGCAGATGTCATTAGGTAGCTTTATTCTTTCTTATATATAAAATTATTTAAGTATGATAATATTTCAAACATATCTATATACTTCTTACACATTTAAAAGCACAAGTATTTCAATTTTTGTTTTTTAGTTTCAAAAATTAGAAGCATGGTGAGTTAAAACATAGAATATCAAGTTTCTTGAAATTGTAAAATCAAAATAAAAAAGAATTTTTATATATTTTCTTCTTTTGAATATTTATACCCCTGTATATTGAGTGAGGGATTTATTTTTCCTCTTCATGATTCATTTACCCATAAGACTTTGTGAATGGTTCTATCTAAAAGATAGCAGAATGTTTAAAATGAGAAAAAATAGCACCTCCCAAATGAAATGTATTCAACAAGAAAGCCATCAACCAGAACATGATTTTAAATATAATTTCAAAATTATAGAAAAAAAAAGCATGCAAAAAGAAATAAATGGGTCAAAATTTTATAATTTTGCAAACATGATTTTAGGCTATGCTTATACATCTCTAATCAAAATGAGGAGGAGCTATCATTTTTGTCATCTTTTTTTTTTTGAAAGAAAGAAAAAGAGAGGAAAGAAAGTGAGAGTGAAAGAAAGAAAAAAAAGAATGTACGAGAGAGAGAAAGAGGAAGAGAAAGAGGGAGAGAGAACGGGATTCTTGTTCTATTGCCCAGGCTAGAATGC
>CAUYLG010072846.1:0-21639 GCA_963573385.1 Cacajao melanocephalus | reverse complement strand
CCGCCCCACTGGCGGCCCCGCCCCACTGGCGGCCCCGCCCCACTGGCGGCCCCGCCCCACTGGCGGCCCCGCCCCACTGGCGGCCCCGCCCCACTGGCGGCCCCGCCCCACTGGCGGCCCCGCCCCACTGGCGGCCTGTGCAGACTGCTCCCTGCCTACGGTGGGGTGGCCGGCAGGGCCGTGGCTCTCTCCAGGGCTCCACCCTCCCAGCAGGCCCGATGGGCAGCTCCTTGTCTATCTCTGGGGCATGGCTTTGAGGGTGGCTGGCTTCCTGCTGGCCCCGTGGGACGGAGCTGCCTGGTGTAGCTGGGAAGTGGCCTCCACCTCTGGGGTCACTCCAGAGTGCCTGGCACAGGTGGTGCTCAGAGGCATTTGCTGATAGGCGGGGAGCCAGGGCGGCCTCCAAGGGGGCTTTGTCTCCAGGAGATACTCCTGCTTCAGGTCTGCACCCCGTTCTGGCTGTGCAGCGCTGGGCAGGTTTCTTGGCCTCTCTGGCCCTTGGCTTTTTGGTCATGACAACAGCAGGCCCCGAGGATCCCACAGCTATGTGGGGCCCATGTGGTGTCCCGGGGGGGACTCCTTGAGAGCTCGGGGACCTGGATTTTGACTAAACCATGTGGTCTCCCAGGCTGGCTGAGGCCTCAGCATCTCCACCTGTGAGGTGGGTGTGGAGACGCCATCTCCTCCCATCTCCATGGCCCTACAGTTCGAAGCCCAGCCCTGTGGCTACTCTGCTGACCTGTGCCACCTCCTCCGTGCAGCCAGCAGATGCCCCTTGGGGGCCAGGGCAGCCAGGTCTGTACGAATGAGAAGTGTCCACCCAAGACACCCTGCCACGGGAGGGCTGGGTCAGGGGCAGACCCTGGGCCTCAGCTGTGAACCTGGTGATGGTGCTGCCCTATGGAGCGCCCGGTTTGACACGGGACCGAGTGACGTTCCCGGTGATGCGCGCAGCTCCGTGCCCGGCCCAGACCCAGCGTGGCTGGCCTCAACCGCAGCCGTGATTTCCCCAAAGCCCTCTGGAACACAGCGGACGCTGGACCCTGTGCTTCCGGCTGGGGACCTGCGGCTCCCTCTGCCCGAGGGGCACCGCCCCTTCTCCCCGGAGGGGGCCGGCTGCGGTCACTTACAGTCCCCGAGGCGCTCAGCGTCACGGCCCGCAGTCGGCGATGGCGGGGAGAGTAAATCCAGTACCTCCCATCCGTGAACTGGACGGGGCGGGCCGGGTGGGCGGGAGGAGGAAGGAAAACACAGGACAGCGGATGAGGCGGCGACCCCGCGGTCGGGTGGGAGAGGCGGTGGGAGCGGGTGGGGAGAGCTGACTGCCAAGCGGAGGTGGGGGTGCAGGGCAGGGGTGGGACTGAGGCCTCCCTTCTCCTTTCTCTGCTGTCCACCCAGCAGGGCGTCAGGACACAGACACACAGCAGGATGTGGCCCCGGGCCCCGTACCATCTGGAAACTGAGACACGCACAAACCAGCCCTGGGGAGAGGGGTGGCGACATGGGGTGGGTGGGGGCAAAGGCACACAGCCTGCCCCTCCCTTCTCCAGGGCCAGTTGGGGGCATGGGGATCCCACAGGTGCCCCTGGAGACAGCAGGGGTGTTAGGAAGCAGCCAGTGGATGCCCCCAAAACAGGTCCTGAGGCCTGGTGCCCGCACCCTGCCCACCGTCCCAGGGGGTGCAGGATGAGGACAGGCCGTCTGGGAATCGGGCTGCAGCCTCCAGCCCTCCCTGTGACCTAGGGCTGCCCGACCCCCGAGTGGGGCCACTGAGGAGTGCAGATGCTGCCTGGACATCCCAGGCCTCGCTGGCTACCCAGCAGCCACCTTATTCAGACCCTGGCAAAAGGCAGGCAGGATCCCAGGTCCCCAGGGTCAGGCAGACCCAGCCCCGCCCAGGAGCAGCCCTGAGTCCCCAGTGCGCGGCGTAGGAGCACGGAGCCCTCCTGCCACTGCCTGTCCCCCGGCCCTCCTCAAGGACGAGCCCACCTGGCCATGCCCACAGCGACAGGAAAAAGCTCCTGTTGCCACAGCCCTGCCTGGACATCTAGGCTGTTGAGGGCCCTGGGCCTTGGCCTAAGCCGGGGCCTCCCAAGGGGCTGAGAGTCTGAGGATTCTGGACGACTCCCACGGAATGGGTGGCACGGAAGGTGCCGTGGGCACGAGGCTGGGGAGGGGACGGGGCAGCTCTGGGGCCTGGAAATGGCCTGGTCTGGAGGCGCCTCCCACCTCATGGGGTTAGACCAGGAAGAGGACGTGGGTGTGAACATGGCGTGAGAGTGCCAGCTGGTGTGAGAGAGCATGTAGGGGGTTGAGAGAGCACTCTTTCATGCCTGCGTGCGGGTGTGTGTCCGTGGTGCTCTCGCATGGCTGCACGCGGGGGTGTGTGTACACGGTGTTCTCACATGCCTGTGCGTGGGTGCGTGTGTGTGCACACAGTGTTCTCACGTGCCTGTGTGTGGGTGTGCACATGGTGTTCTCACGTGCCTTTGTGCGGATGCGTGTGCACACGGTGCTCTCACGTGCCTGTGTGTGGGCAGATGTGCACACGGTGCTCTCACGTGCCTGTGTGCGGGGGTGCCTGCGTGTGCACACGGTGTTCTCACGTGCCTGTGTGAGGGTGTGTGCGTGTGCACACAGTGCTCTCATGTGCCTGTGTGTGGACAGGTGTGCACACGGTGCTCTCACATGCCTGTGTGGGGGCAGGTGTGTACACGGTGTTCTCACGTGCGCGTGAGGGTGTATGTGCGTGTGGACACGGTGCTCTCATGTGCCTGTGTGGGGGCAGGTGTGTACACGGTGCTCTCACGTGCCTGTGCGCGGGTGTGTGTGCGTGTGCACACGGTGTTCTCATGTGCCTGTGTGCATGTGCACACGGTGTGCACACGGTGGAGCATGTGAGAGAGTTTGGTTGATGAGCCGGAGTCAGGAGGAGCCCAGGGCACTTACGAAGTAGATGTCAGGAACAGGCGCATCCTCCTCATCCGAGGCCTGGCTGGCGGGCGCACCCTCCTCGTCCGAGGCCTGGCTGGCAGTTTCTGCTTCCACAGCTGCAGAGGCACCGGCCGGGGAAGCCTCCACCCTGGGGACAGGGCAGACAGGGAGACTTGACCCTCAACCCCCACCCAGAGCCTCCCCACTACCCGGCTCAGGATCCAGGCAGGGGCTTCCCACAGTCATCACTCATATAGAAACCCAGGCAGCTGACCACACGCTACGCGCTCCTGCTATTTAACGCAAATCAGAACAAACCCCTCAAGAAGCCCCCAAATGCTGACCCCAGGAGTGACCTGCCAGTCCACTGACAGCTTGGCCCTGTCTCCCACACACACCTGTGGGCAGGTGCCGGCCTCACCCTCCGCAGCTGCACCACCCTGGGAGGCCTGGTCCTCCTCCGCCTCAGTCGCCTCATCTATCAAGTGGGGAGAGACGGCACCACCCCACTGGGACCAGAGCTTCTTTCTTCTTTTATTGCTTTATTTTTTTGAGATAGGTTTATTCCATCAGTCACGCTGGTGTGCAGCGGTGTCATCACGGCTCACTACAGCCTCCACCTCCCAGGCTCAAGCAATCCTCCTGTCTTGGCCTCCCAAGTAGCTGAGACTACAGGTATGCACTGCTACACCCAACTAATTTTGTGTGTATGAATGTGGAGACAGGGTCTCACTACGTTGCCCAGGCTGGTCTCCAACTTGTCGGGTCAAGCGATCCTCCCGCCTCAGCTTCCTTTAGGAGGGATCACAGACGGGAGCCCACAAGCCCAGCCTCTCTGTCCTTTTCACTGAGCACTTACTAGAGGCCAGGGCTGGCTCCTGTGATTAACTCACTGAGTCTATCATGAGGGATGGAGACGGTGCGGCTACCACCCCTGTGTTACTTTTGCAAAAATGGAGGCACAGAGAGGAGGTGAGGAACGGCCTCGGTCTTCGCTACGTCGCTATGCAGTCGGTGCATAGTGTTTATCCCAGGAATGTGGCTACACACGCCCTCCTGCTACGTCGGAGCTTCAGTTCTTTTTAGCCAAGCCTGAAATTTTACGGTTCGAGGTTCGGCAACAGCCAGGAGCTGACAGTGGCAGGAGCGCTGGGTGGAAGATAAACCCCTAGAGCTTTATTTTCGGGACTATGCTGCCGCGAGTGCTAAAAAAGGTCTCTTGGAACAAAAATAAAAAAGCGTCTCAAGCAAAAATCATTAGAAAGGCAGGAAGAATTTGTTAATGACGCAAGCATGGGATTACACACATCGAACAGATGACAGAAAGGACAGAGAGAAAGGGGCCGGTGCGGGGCTCAAGCACTGCGGGAGGCCAAGGCGGGAGGAGCACCTGAGCTCAGGAGTTCGAGGCCAGCCTGGCCAACATGGTGAAACCCCGCCTCTACTAAAATCACAAAAATTAGCTGGGTGTGGTGGCGCATGCCTGTAATCCCAGTTACTTGGGAGGCTGAGGCAGGAGAATCACTTGAACCCAGGAGGTGGAGGCTGCAGTAAGCTGAGATTCGCACCACTGCACTCCAGCCTGGGCAACAGAGCCAGACTCAGTCTCAGAAAACAACAACAAAAAAGACATAAAGGAACTGAATGATGACAGTAAAAAGATTCGACATCTTTACACTGTTGGTGGGAGTGCAAATTAGTTCAACCATCGTGGAAGACAGTGTGGCGATTCCTCAAGGATCTAGAAATAGAAATTCCATTTGACCCAGCAATCCCATTACTAGGTATATATCCACAAGATTATAAATCGTTCTACTATAAGGACACATGCACACGCATGTTCATTGCGGCACTGTTTACGATAGCAAAGACTTGGATCCAACCCAAATGCCCATCAACGATAGACTGGACAAGGAAAATGTGGCACATATATACCATGGAATACTACGCAGCCATGAAAAACGAGTTTGTGTCCTTTGCAGGGACATGGATGAACCTGGAAACCATCATTCTCAGCAAAATGACACAAGAACAGAAAATCAAACACCGCATGTTCTCACTCATAGGCGGGTGTTGAACAATGAGAACACATGGACACAGGGAGGGGAGCATCACACACTGGGGTCTGTTGGGGGGAAATAGGGGAGGGACAGCAGGGGGTGGAGAGTTGGGTAGGGATAACATGGGGAGAAATGCCGGATATAGGTGATGGGGAGGAAGGCAGCAAATCACACTGCCACGTGTGTACCTATGCAACAATCTTACATGTTCTTCACATGTACCCCAAAACCTAAAATGCAATTAAAAAGAAAAAGATTGGACATCACAGGGCTCACAGAGAACGTCCCATCCCACAACAGAGACGCTCATTCTTTCCACGTGCTTGAGGTGTGTGTTCCCACCGAATCTCACGTGGAAATGTGGGCCTGGGGCCGAGGCGGGGCCTGCTGGGAGGGTTTTGAGTCATGGCAGTGGACCCCTCACAGCTTGGTGCTGTCCTTACCCTTGGGAGCAAATTCTCACCAAATCTGCTAGTCTAGAAGTGTGTGGCACTGATGCAGGGGGCAGTGGGTCACGCCTGTAATCCCAGCACTTTGGGAAGTCGAGGCAGTTGGGTCACCTGAGATCAGGAGTTTGAGACCAGCCTGGCCAACATGGTGAGACCATGTCTCTAGTAAAAATACAAAAATTAGCCAGGCGTGGTGGTGGGTGCCTGTAATTCCAGCTATTTGGGAGGCTGAGGTGGGAGAATTGCTTGAACCCGGGAGGCAAAGGTTGCGGTGAGCCGAGATCGCGCCATTGCACTCCAGCCTGGGTGACAAGAGCCAAACTGTCTCAAAAAAATAAAATAAGTAAATACTAAAAAGGCAAAAAAAAAAAACCTTGTGACTTGGAAGTTCAGAGATGCTCTTACACAACTTTCTGCCCAGGGTCTCTTGCCCTTGGCCTTGTGGACACTGGAACCAGCTCCTTTTCTGGGGCGGGGCTGTCCTGGGCACGGCAGGCTGATGCTGAGCGACGTTCCTGGCCTCCACCCACTCCATGCCAGGAGCAACCCCTGGTTTCAACAGCCACAAATGCCCCCAGGCATCGCCCAGTGTTCCCTGGGGGCCAGGATCAGCCCCAGCTAGTTGAGAACCACTGCCTTCAATCAAAAACAAAACGTATAGAAACACCACCACCTGTTAATACAACCCAGTAAGAAGGAACGGCTTCATTCTGAAACCCTGGGGTGCTCTTGGCTCCTCCAGGCCCGCAGCGGGTGGGCGCCCTGACCTCCCGCCGAGGCCACACTCACCCTGAGTCTTCCTCTTTGGGGACCACGATCTCCACGCTGCACGTGGGCTCCACCTGCACCGTAATCTGCTGCAGGCTGTCTTCTGCGGGTGGCTCTTCCTGCGGCCTGCAGGCAATGGGAGGCTGTGCCTCCGTTTCCCTCCTCTTGTCCCCCCGTCCTACCCCCAGGAGTGCCCAGTGAACTCCAGGGCCAGTCCCAGAGGGGGTTTGGGAGCCTCCTGCTTGGGCCTGGTCTTTCTGGCTGTCACTCCCAGCCAGGGGACTGTCCACTTGGGTCCCTTGGTGACTGTGGTGCCAGCGAGGCCTGGGGCACAGCAGGCTCTCGGGGCATATGAGTGAATGGTGGCCCCGACCGGCTTAGGCGTCAGAGATTCTGCCCACTCCCACTAGAGTTCCCGAACTTGGCAACCGAGGGCCTGACAGGTGAGTCAGTGTCCCGGCAGCCCAGCCTGGGCATGCAATCTCTCCAAACGGCACGCTGGATAGAGGGGAGGGTCACATCCCACCCAGCACACCCTGGGCACCAAGGCACACCAAGGGGTTTCTTTCATTAGGCAGCAGTGATTAAAACACAGTTAAGGAAAGCAACACCTCGCCACTGCCCCAGTGTTCACAAGAGCGAGACCCTGGGGACCTCGCAAATGTCTGTGAGGTCTGGGCACTTGAATCCGGGTGCAGCCCATGGGAGGGAAGACCGGCATGCAAGTGCAACAGGGAATGGCACACCCGCCCATGAGACCCCTTCAGTCACGTGACAACAGCAAGGTGCAGGCAGCGTGCATGGGTGTGTCCATTTGTGCCAAAATAAAAGGGAACCACAGCTGGGCATGGTGGCTCATGCCTCTCATCCCAGCACTTTGGGAGGCTGCAGCGGATGGATCACCTGAGGTCAGGAGTTCAATACCAGCCTGGACAACATAGTGAAACCCCGTCTCTACTAAAACTACAAAAAATTAGCTGGGTATGGTGGCGGGCACCTATAATCCCAGCTACTAGGGAGGCTGAGGCAGGAGAATCGCTAGAATCTGGGAGGTGGAGGTTGCAGTGAGCTGAGATAGCGTGAATGCACTCTAGCCTGGACAACAAGAGCGAAACTCTGCCTCAAAAAAAAAAATAAAGGAACCACAAGCCTGGTGCATGTTTGCTGTGTCCCCAGAAAGTATCTCTGCAAAGAGACAAAACCCACAGTCCCAGTGGTTGCTCCTGGGGAGGGACGGGCCGTGGCAGGAGGGGGCATTTCACGATGTTCCCTCTTGTACTTTCTTTTAAGTTAAAGAAAGCTTAATAGAAGAAGAAATAAGGAAGGATGCACAGGCCAGAGCTGCCCCAGGGCATAAGAAAAACAAAGAGACTAGAAGATTGTGTGTGGTTCTAGGGCTGAGTGCTGGAACCTTACATCCGTCCCCAGGAGAGAATGGGCGGAGAGCAGAGGGGCTGGGGGGCCGGAATGGGAGCTGTGAGCTGTGTAGGATGAGCCGGTGAGAGACCCAGGGACGGAAGGGGGCTGGATCTCACCTGCCATCCTGTCCAGAGGACTGTGTGCGCCGCCTGTAGAGAGATGGCAAACAGATGACACAGGGTAAGAGCCACGGCCCGCCCCCCTCGGCAACCCCGCCCACCTGTATACTGGATACCCGGCCCTCCTATACATCAGATGCCCCGCCCACATCCACAGCGGATGCCTGGCCCTTCTGCACATCAGATGCCTGACTCACACGCACAGCGGATTCCCCGCCCACCTGTACCGGGGCTGCTCGGACGTCTCCGAGGGGGACCGCTCAGGAATGGAGAGGGACGTGGACGACAGAGTTGTGGCGATGGAGGCTGTGGTGGCTTCTTCAAAAGAAGGCGGCGTGCAGGGCAGGAGGTCAGGCCGACCTGCGGGAAGGGAATTGTGGGCATCCTGTGGAGCCTCTGGGTCCCAATACCACAGAGGGTGCTCCCGGAGGCTGGGCTCACCCAGGAGCCCACAGCCCAGCGCCCGCAGCCTCCCAGACACACCACCTCCCCACACGGCAGAGAAGGGTGATGTTCCCCCCGAATGAAGGATTCTGACCGCTCTCAAAATAGAATCCAGACCCCTACACAGCCCAGAGGGCCCTGTGCGACCTGGCCTGCCCCACCCCACTCCCTCCTCCCTCTTCCTCCCCACTGCTCAGCCACAAGGGCCACCTTGCTGTACCCCAGCAGGTGCAGTCCTGCCCCACGGCCCCCGCATGGCAACGTCCCTTCCTTCTTTCCGTCCCCCACCGCCCCACTGACATCAGGCCCAGCCTGGGGGCTACATGCCTTCTATGGCATCCCAGTGCGCCTCAGGTGACAGTGACCATGACAGAAGATGGGAGCTGTCACCACCCCCCACCGCCCAGTGGAGCCTTCTACACTCAGCTCTCTCTGGGGCTCTTCCCTGGGGCCGGGCTGGCTCTGCAGATCCCAGAGGTGGCAACAGAGTGATGAGCACTCAGAATGAGGCCTGCGCCCTGCCCACTGGGCTGCTGCTGGCACCCTGTGGCCCCCACAAGCACACTCCCGCCCTCTGCCCCTCACCTTCGTCCTCCAGTGTGGGGTAGCTGCGGGCCCCCCGCAGATCATACTGGGCCTCCTCCCGCTCACTGGGGATCTGGCTGGCCGAGAAGGCGGCTGTGGGCCCCAGGGGTTTGACGGCCAGCAAGGCTCCACTGCGCCCCTTCTTGGAGGGTGAGGACTTCAGGGCTGCAGGGGACGGAAGGTGGGTGTTGGAGCTTGGGGCTGCTGGGAACTTGCAGCAAAGCCCAGACAAGACCACTGCCCACATATGCCCCTGCTGTCCCTGAGGCCAGGAAGCAGCAAAGCCTCTGTGGAAAACCAGGCTGGCTGGGGAGGCACTGGGGGTCCTAGTTACCTGTCCTGCCCACCCGACCATCTCTGAGACACACGGGGCTTGGCACAGTGCCTGCCCTCCCGGGGCCGTGCAGACCTGTGGCTCCCATCTATCAAGGTGGCCAGGGCCCCCAGTTTCAGATGGACACTGAGAGCCTTGGGGAGCACCAGGTGTTGTCGTTGGAGAACTCAGTGGCTCAGCACTTAGGGCCCAGATCCAGGCTTGCCCGCTGGCTGTGTGGCTTGGTGTCTCTCTGGGCCCTGTGGGCGACCTTAGCAGTTGGGTTGGGTGGGACAGATGACACCCGCAGCACCCCACAAAGGACTGGGCCCGTCCTCAGTGCTGGTTGAGCTCTGCCTCCTCACCAAGCTCTTGTGACCTCTGGCCCCAGAATGGCCCCCACAGTTCCTGGTAAACAGTAGGCGCTCAGTTTGCCTTGTGCAGCTTCCTACAGTCGCCAACGGCTGGCAAACACCCCAGGATGACTGGGAATGACCCCGTGGCAATGGTCCCAGAGAGTGGCATGTGGGGACAGGCTCCACTGCTGACTCTCCAGAGGCAGTTCCTAACACGTGGTGTCTGACGTTTCCCACGGTGTCACCGAGAGGGGGTCCCTGACCTCGGAGCCAGGAAGAGCGGCCCCGCTGTGAGCACTGGGCATTGGCGTGCCTGTCCCTGCTGCTCCCGGGAGCGGCCCCCGGGGGTGCGCACCCATGCACCATTCATGCCAACACTTCCCAAGCACCTCTGTGTGCTAGGTCTGTGCAGGATGCCGGGGAGCCCGGGAGCCTTCCGCTGGGGAGGGCCCTGAGAAGCAGACCTGGGAGGAACCCATCTGGCAGCAGGTGGGCCACGGGCCGCGGTCTGCACTGGGGCCCGGGACCCCGATCCTGCGACCAGATGTTACAGTGGCACATGAGGGGAAGCTGAGCCCTGAGAGATGGGGACCTCCCCCGGGCACCTCCCTGCCCCATGCCCTGCTGGGCTGGCCTCCTGGGTTCTCCTGGCTGGGATGGGTTTCCTTGGTGAAGGTGATGCTGTGGGCAGCCCCACACACTGTGAGCTACCTGCGGGGCCAGGCCCACCCATCCCATCTATAAACACTGTACCCTCACCATGCTGTGCAGATGGGGAAACTGAGGCACACAGGGAGGCCAGGCCAGGATTCAAGATTCAGGCTCTGGTGAAGGCTCTGGACCCATGCTCCACCCCTGTGCAGGCAAATGTCCCAACTACCCTACCTCTGGGTGAGGCCCAGTCTGAGGGAGGGCACAGGGTCTCTGGGTTTACCATCCCTGCCCACCAGGCTCTCAGCCTCCCCTGGAGTCCCTCCTGCCCCAGAGTTCAGGTGGCTTACAGGAGTTCTTCCGAAAGACCGTGTTGCTCATGAACTTGAAAAAGCGCTCAGCGTAGAAGCTGGGACGGTGGACGGACACGGTGTCCTGGAAGAGAGTGGTAGGGGTGCCCCGGGGGCAGAGGGCACATCAACCAACAGCCGGGGACAGCCCCAGACAGACGCGGGGTGTGGGGTGAGGTCGGGGGGCACCTTCTGCATGAAAAAGCTGGAGATGGGTCCATGGCGCCGTGGCTCGCTGGGAGGGGCTCACGGAGCAGGGAACAGAGGCTCCCTCTGGGGAGGGAGATGGTGACAGGGAAGGGGTAGAAACCTTTCCACTATAGACCTGTTAGCATTTTTTTTTTTTTTTGAGACGGAGTCTCGCTCTGTGGTCCAAGCTCGAGTGCAGCGGCATGATCCTGCCTCACGGCAACCTCTGCCTTCCTGGTTTCAGCGATTCTCCTGCCTCAGCCTCCCAAGTAGCTGGGATTACAGGCGCTCGCCACCACGCCCAGCTAATTTTTGTATTTTTAGTAGAGACGGGGTTGGCCAGGATGGTCTTGATCTCCTGACCTTGTGATCTGCCCGCCTTGGCCTCCCAAAGTGCTGAGATTACAGGCGTGAGCCACTGTGCCTGGCCAGCATTTTCGACTTTTTAAACCAGGTCAATCAAGTATTCTGGCCAGGCGCAGTGGTCCATGTGGACTTGCAGGGGAGGCTGAGGCAGGATGGCCTGTCTGGGGCCCTGCTGGGATGTGACCCTTGGCCTCCCAGAATGCAACTTCCTTTCCCAGTCTCCTTGGTGGGGAGTGGCCACGTGCCAGGACCGTGAACGACTCCGCCCTCACAGGCTGCAGTGGGAGGCGGTGCCCATCCACTGCGGGCTGGGGTACAAAGACAACCCCAGGGAAGTGGGGCGGCAGCACAGGACACCCTGGCTGGCCTCATCAGAGCGAGAGGGCTCCTATCTGCTCTGGGCAGCGGGTCCCGGGCCTTGGTGAGTTTTAAGACATCCCCAGAGGCCGCTGCCCTGACCTGCTCCATGCTGATCTTGGAAGCTCCCGCCTGGACCTTCTGAACACTCTTGAAAAATGGGGGTGTCTGTTGGGATCTTGGATTCTACAGGCTGTGGCCACACAGACGTTAGTCCTCAGCACCTGGCCCCAGGAGGTGGTCCGTGTGGAGCGATGGATGGGAGGGAGGCCGGGACGACAGACGGGAGGACAGAAGGGAGGAAGGTCGGGAGGAGGGGTGCAGGCGCTCACCCCATCGTGGACGAGGGCCTTCCAGGTGTGCTCCAGCTTCTTGATGAACCTGTGGAGAGAGTGCCCAGAGTGGCAGCTGACAGGCAGGCCCATGCCAGGCAGCCTCACTCAGGGGGCAGTGTGCACCCCCCAGGACACTGGGCCATGGCCTCGGGGATTTATGGCTGTCAAAGCTCAGGGTGGCAGGTGCTCCTGGCAGAAAGTGGGTGGAGGCTCACTGCTCAGCGCCCTGCAATGCCCAGGACAGCCCCACCCCAGAGAACCACCTGGTCCCAATGTCCACAGCACCAGGTGGGTGACCCTGTATTTAAATATGCTAGAGCCCCAGGGGGGCATGGTGGCTCAAGCCTGTGATCCCAGCACTTTGGAAGGCTGAGGTGGGTGCATCACTTTAGGCCAGGAGTTCAAGACCAGCCTGACCAACATGGTGAAATCTCGCCTCTACTAAAAATACAAGAATTAGCTGGGCATGGTGGTGGGTGCCTGTAGTCCCGGCTACCAGGAGGCTGAGGCAGGAGAATCGCTTTGATTCAGAAGGTGGAGGTTGCACCGAGCCAAAATCGCGCCACTGCACTTCAGCCTGAATGACACAGTGAGACTGTCTCAAAACAAACAAAAAACAAAAACTAATATTCAAGCCGTAAAGTGAGACCTCAAACCTACTCCTTGATTTTGTCTTTGAGACAGGGTCTTGCTCACCCAGCCTGGAGTGCGGCGCTGTGATCACAGCTCACTGCTACAGCCCTGGGCTCAAGGGATCCTCAAGGCCTCCCGAGTCGCTGGGACTGCAGGAGCACCACCACGCTCTGCTAATTTTTAAATTTTTTTGTAGAGACGGGGTCTTGCTATGTTGTCCAAGCTGGTCTCAAACTCCTGGGCTCAAGTGATCCTCCCACCTCGGCCTCCCACAGTGCTGGATTACAGGTGTGAGCCACTGTGCCCAACTCACTCTGTGGATTTTCAAGGTGACCTGACACCTTCCTTTAGGGCTCAAGAGGGAGCAGCCCAGCAAGAGCCTTCCAGAAGGCTGAGGAGCCCCAAGAGCTGCTGGTGCTGCTGTTTCCACAGGCAACCGCCTCTGTACATGGGTGTCCATGGGGCACCCACTGGTGGGACTGCAGACCCGGTGCACCCACCTGTGAGACTGCAGACCCGGGGTATCAACTTGTGGGACTGCAAACCCAGGTGTCCACCTGTAGGCCGCAGAGCCAGGCACCCCCTTGTGTGACTGCAGACCCGGGTACCCACCTGTGTGGCTGCAGATCTGGGCACCCCCCCCGTGTGACCGCAGACCCGGCACCCCCCGCTGTGTGACCGCAGACCCAGCACCCCCCCCCCGTGTGACCGCAGACCCAGCACCTTGCCGTGTGACCGCAGGCCCGGTACCCCCCGTGGGGTTGCAGACCCAGCACCCACCTGTACGACTGCAGGATGTCGATGATGCCAATGTGCAGCAGTAGCCGCTCCCCACGGCCATTTACGGCCGGGATCCCGCCCATCCTGGGGAGAGAGGCCAAGGGCACCATCAGCATCCTGCAGAGCTGGGACTCAGGGCAGGCAGGGCTGGGGAATCCACCTGCTCCCGTGGAGCCCTCGGAGTGGGGCCTGACACCTGGGAACCTCCGTCCTGACGTCCCTCCATCACCCCTAGCCTGAAACCTGGGCCCAGGCGCTGCTGAAGAGTCCCAGCTAGGAGGCCAGGGCACACCCCCCCCACGCACACACACGTGCACACATACATGCACGCACACGTACATGCACACACCACACACTGCATGCCCAGGCAGGGCCACGGCGTCTCAGGTACAGCCTGGTAAGTTAACTGTCACCCGGCATCACACCACGCGTCCCCTGCCCAGCACGGTTAATGAGGCCACACGTGCAGCAGCCATCCTGAAGCCACCAGGACCAGTCCCGCTGGGCCCAGGCCCCGCACACCCTGCTCACTCCACAGGTTGCTGTGCTCACCTGCTCCCCCGCCGGGCCCTCGAAGACCCTACAAACACCAGGATGGTCTGAGTGGGAGCGGCGCCCAGCCTTGGCTCCCGCACCCCCCGCAGCTACACCCTGGTTGGGGCCCCAGCTCCCCCTCTGCTGTCCATGGAACAGGCCACCACTGTTGCAAACCAAGGCTCAGCTAGTGGCCTAGTGTGAGCCAGCACTGCCCCCGGGGGCCAGGCCAGTCAAACTTGGCTCCACAGCTCGCGGCTGCACAGGGACAGCTGCCCCCACCTGGGAGCCTTTATTTCCTCCACTGGAAATGGGGGAAGCCCACCTCCCTCCTCCAAGGCCGCTGTGAGGACTGAACACGGTAACCAAAGGGAAGGCTCTGCCTGTCCCCACAGTCAGGGAGCCGCTGTGACCAGGGCAGTCTGCACTGCTGCACGACACCTGTCCATCGTGTCCCCTGGGGCCACATCTGAGGACATCTTTGGTTGTCACGACTGGGGGTGCTCCTGGCCCGGAGTGAGTGGAGGCCCGGGACGCTGCTCAGCACCCTACAGTGCCCAGGACAGCCCCACCCCAGAGAACAACCCCGCCCCAATATCCACGGTATCCCAGGAGGGCTACGTGAGCGTCTTCCCAACCAAACCCCAAGCCTGTGAGGTCCTGCCTGGCCCCTTTGCCCCTGGCGTCCAGCAGAGACTTGACTGTCGGCACTGAGGTGTGGCCTTCTCTCTCCACTACCATTCCCATCTTCTGTGGCAGCCACTTTTTTTTTTTTTTGAGAAGGAGTCTTGCTCTGTCGCCAGGCTGGAGTGCAGTGGTGCAATCTCGGCTCACTACAACCTCTGCCTCCTGGGTTCAAGCGGTTCTTCCGCCTCAGCCTCCCGAGTAGCTGGGACCACAGGCACGTGCCACCATGCCTGGCTATTTTTTTTTTTTTTTTAAATTTTTAGTAGAGACGGGGTTTCACCGTGTCGGCCAGGATGGTCTTGATCTCTTGACCTCGTGATCCGCCCACCTTGGCCTCCCAAAGTGCTGGGATTACAGGCATGAGCCACCACATCGGACTTTTTAAGACAGGGTCTTACTCTGTCCACCCAAGCTGGAGTGCAGTGATGCAATCTCAGCTCACTGCAGCCTCCACCTGCCACACTCACAGGACCCTTCAGCCTCCTGAGTAGCTGGGACTACAGGCTCACGTGCAGCTAAGTTTTATATTTTTTGTAGATATGCAGTCTCGCCATGTTGCCCAGGCTGGTACTGAACTCCTGGGCTGAAGCAATTCTCCCACCTCAGCAAGTGCTGGAATGACAGGCGTGAGCCACCGTGCCCGGCCAGCAGCCGCTTTGATCTGGGTGGGATCAGAGTTTGCAGCCCCTCCGCTTCGTGAGCTGTGTCCTGCTGAGGGCGCGGCCTCGCCCGGTCCCTCTGGCCTCCCACGCATTCTCCACACCTTTGTGGCTTCGCTCAGCACAGGTGGCGCATGGACCCCTCTGAGGGCCACAGGGAAATGCCATCTCAATCTCATTCCTGTAGATGGCCAGTGGCCTCAGCCCAGTGATGGGCAAATGGAGTACCACCCTGCCGTTACCAGAACAGGCACTGAACCCTGCGCTCAGTCTGTGGCCAGCACCACAGCCCGGCTTCACTCCGGGGCACCGACGCCAGGCTCCCAGACTCTCAGTCCATGTGTCACTCATGACACCCTCACCAGCCCTCCCTGCCTGCTTCCACACTTGGGACGGGGAAGGGGACGGGGGTCTGAGGGGCGGGAGCCCGCAGGGAAGGGAAGCGGGAGGGGTCTGGAGGCCCCCCGCCCACCTACGTGTCGTCCGACTCGATGGCCTCCCCGCGCGCAGCGCCGCCCTGGATGGACTCCATGGCCGTGGAGTAGAGCGCCTTCTGGCCCACGGGCCGCTTCTCGTCCGAGGCGCTCTGCGCGCCCTGAGCCTGCCGCTCACGCTCGTGCTGGTCGATGTTGTGCACGCCCAGCAGCAGGCTGTAGTCCATGATCTTGAAGCTTTCTAGGACCTGAAGGGCGGAGCACAGCACGAACGTGTGGTCAGCTGGCTCCACCCCCCAACGGCCCGACGGCCCTGCAGGGCTGGGTTCTATCCTTATCCAAGGGACAGCGGGCCCGGGGCCATGGTCACACAGCAGGTTGCCTCGGGCGCTGGGACGGGACTTCCTTCCTGGCTTTGCTCCTTCCTGAGAGACAGGGGGCCGGGCCCATGCTCTGACCAGCCCAGGCCCATGGGCGAGGATGTGCCTGGCCCAACAGCTGACACCCAGGTGCGTGGATGCCCAGGGTAGCCCTGAGGCCCCTGAGTGGTCTGGGCAGTTTTCTGGGGGTGTAGGTCAAGTTTTCTTTTCTTTATTTAAACTTTTTAAAAAATTTAAGCAAGCAATTATCAAAGGGGTCAGGGAGCTGGGGGTGGTCAGCGGGGGGCCAGGGTGGAGTGTGGGAGCCGGGAGGTTCCAGGCTCTGCTCCCGACAGGCTGGGGCCTCCCCTCCTTGGCTGCATGCCTCAGCTGCGAGGGTAGGGCAGGGACAACACAGCTCACGCAGGCAGAGGAAGAGCCGCCGCAGGCTCCACGGGGACAGGAGCCAGACCCCCACCGATAGACACGGGCCCTCACCGCGGCCTATAGGGCAGGCAGTCCTCCCATTGGATGGGTGAGGAAACTGAGGCACAGCAAGTTTTCATGGCTGGCCAGGGAGCTCTGGGCTGGTGGCCACAGCATCCGAAGGCTGGGCTCTCTTCTCTGGGGGGTGAGGGGGACTCTGTACCACGGTCACCATGTCATCTCCAGAGGAACCGCTTCTTAGCAGGGCGGACATTCCCAACCCCCAAAGGCTAGGTCTGGAGACTTGTTTTGCTTTGTGTTTTCTTTGGGAGATGGGGTCTCACAATGTTGCCCATGCTGGTCTTGAACCCCTCGGCTCAAGCCATCCGCCCACCTTGCAAAGGGCTGGGATCCCACACAGGAGCCACTGTGTCCAACCGCGTTTTAGGCTAAGGCCCTAAAAGCCTGAGCTGCTTCCGGATCCCACGCTGGGGTGGGGCCTACCCTCGACTTTGGGGCAGGCGGGCCTCAGCCTGGCACCCTCCCCAGCCCTGCCTGCCCTCCCCAGGCAGTCCCGCACCCCCGCGCTCCCGTGCCCGCCCAGGCCGTGGCCTCACCAGGCAGTCCCGTTGCAGCGTCTTCACCAGGGCGCTGAAGGTGTCGGCGTCCAGCAGGAGCCCCTCGGGCATGTCCTGCATGAAGTCCAGGTCCTTGTAGGTGGGGAAGCTCTTCTCCTTCTCCTTCCTGCTGGCGCGCCGCTTATAGGTGGAGCCCTTGAGGTCGAACTTGAGGTGCATCTTGACCACGCGCGGCAGGATGTTGTTCATGACCACCACGCGGATGTTCTTGCCCCCCGACTGCACGCAGTACAGCCCGTAGAACTTGGGCAGCAGCGTCCGCGGGTTCTGGTTGAGGTTCTGCCGGGAGGAGAAGGCAAGTCTCAGGGGGCAGCCGGGCCACAGACTCTCGGGGGCGGGCGGAGCTGGCCTCTGCCTCAGGGGACTCATGGATGCCCCTGGCCAGCCCCGTCTCTCTCCAGAAGTCCTCAGGGACCCCCTTCCTCTGCCGGCGCCCACCTGGCCTTCCCACAGCGCTCTACTCTCACAGCCCTCGGGATCTCCCTATCCAACTGTGAGCTCCAGGAGGGTCTGTTTCTACAGAGCCAGGCCCCGAGGCAGGCGCTGCTGATCCATCAGAGGCTTCCACATGCCCTGCCTGACCACAGGACATCGCCCTGGCTGGGCTTGCCTGCTGGGAGGTCTGGAGGCCAGAAAAGTGATGCTCTCTCTATCCTAAAATAAGCACATGCACATACATATATGCATATGCGTGTGCACACACACACAAACACAGATACACACATACACCACACACACACATACACACACCACACACACATACACACACCACACACACATACACCACATACACACCACACACGACACACACACCACACGCACATACACAAACCACACACACACCACACATACACATACACCACACACACACATATCACACACACATACACATACCACACACATACACACATACCACATACACGCACACCACACACACACATACCACACACACACACAACACATACACACACACCACACACGACACACACACACATATACACACACCACATGCACAGACACAAACCACACACACACCACACATACACACATACACCACACACACACATATTACACACACACACCACACACATACACACACCACACACACACCGCACATACACATACACACACAGACACCACATACACACCACACGACACACACACATATACACACACCACACGCACACACACAAACCGCACACACACCACACATACACCACACACACATCACACACACATACACCACACACATACACACACCACACAGACACACACCGCACACACACATATACACACACCACATACAACACACACACACATACACACACCACATACACACCACACACGACACACACATACACACCACACACACACACAAACCACACACACACCACACACATACACACACCACACATACACACCACACACACACACACACCACACACAAACACACACACATACACACACCACATACACACCACACACGACACACACATATACACACACACCACACACATACACACGTACAAATACAGACACACACACATTTTCTTGAGACAGGGTCTCGTTCTGTCACCCAGGCTTGTGATGCGATCACAGTTCACTGCCGCCTTGACCTCCAGGGCTCAAGCCATCCCCCACCTCAGCCTCCCGAAGTGCCAGGACCACAGGCGTGCACCCAGTCTCTGTGCTGGCTACGCTTTGCCTGTTTTGGACTGATCAGCTCGGACTTTCACTCCAATCTGGGTCTGCAGGCACAGGCAGGATCTGGGTCCCGCTCTGCCCTGTAGACCCCAAGCAGGCACTAGGTGACCCAGGGTTGTCCAGGTGAGGCCACAGCTCCCCTGCCCAGAGCCTCTTTATGATGAACCCGGGGGATGCTGCCTGGGTGTCGGGGCCGGGTCAGACCCACATGGAGAGGAATTGGGGGCGAGGCCTCAGGCACCAGCCTGGGGAGGCTCTGCGCACTCCAGCCCCTCGGCAGAACCCGGCCGCCACCTATTTTTGTGGGGCTGTGAGCTGAGAATGATTTTTTCAGTTTTAAAAAGTGGAGAGGCTGGGCACGTTGGCTCACACCCATAATCCCAGCACTTTGGGAGGCCAAGGTGGGTGGATCACGAGGTCAGGAGATCGAGACCATTCTGGCTAACGCAGTGAAACCCCATCTCTACTAAAAATACAAAAAATTAGCTGGGTGTGGTGGCGTGCACCTGTAGTCCCAGGTACTTGGGAGGCTGAGGCAGGAGAATTGCTTGAACCTGGGAGGTGGAGGTTGCAGTGAGCCGAGATGACGCCACTGCGCTCCAGCCTGGCAACAGAGTAAGACCCCGTCTCAAAAATATAAAAATAACAATAATAAAATAAAATAAATAAAAAGTAGAGAAATAAAAAGTCTTTTGCGACATATGAAAGTGATATGGAATTTGCATTTCTTGGTCTGTGAATAATGCTTATGAGTACACGGCTGCGCCCGTCCATTCTTGTGTGGTCACAGTGGCTTGGTGCCACCCAGGCAGAGCTGAGCCCTGGAGTCAAAGACTACTGCCTCGCAGAGCCAAAAACACTCACTTTCTGGGACTTGACAGACTAAGTTTGCTGAGCCTGATCTAGGGAGCCTGGGCCTCACCCTAAGCATCACACAGAGTGGATGGAGGAGGCCTGAAAGGGGAAACTGAGTCATGGGCTGTGCTGCCCAGAGGGGCCGGGCAGCAGCTGTGACCTGGCCAGGTAGCAGGCGCCCACCCCATCTAGGCAAGTACCCGAGTCCCAGGCCCAGGAACACAGCGGCAGCCGCCGGCTCCTGCTCCCCATCCGAGGGCCTGATGCGCCCTTTCTGTGAGTCACGCAGGATGAGGAATGGGCCAGATGGAGCTGTCTCACGCCCACCTGAGTAGCTGGTCTTTTGTGGGGCACCAGTTGGCGGCCCGTCCCTTCCTCTCTGCAACCCTGAGTCACCCTTGGGCCACTTGGGCTTCCATGGCATCTGAGAGATGTGGCCCACGGGCCGCCCTGACCCTAACCTTAACCCACAGCTCATAGGGGACGTTGGCAAGGTGGGCATGGGGAGCCAGGCAGGGGCTGGTGCCCACTTAGCCCTGCCCAGGGATGGTCCCCGGGGGTGTGGCCACAGGAGAAAGGGTGGCTCCTGAACACTGGTGCTGGGGGAGCCTGACGGGGACCCCGAGTGTGAGTCCCCAGGCGCCTCTCGCTGCGCCCTAAGGATGCTGCTCACCCAAGCCTTGCTGCTCCTGCCAGCCAGGAGAAGGGGGCGGGGCAGGTCGGGGCGGGCCCAGGTAGGGGCGGGGCAGGTCGGGGCGGGCCCAGGTCGGGGCGGGGCAGGTCGGGGCGGGGCAGGTCGGGGCAGGCGCGCACCATGTAGTATCCAGGGAGCAGCTTTTGCAGGAACTCGGCCTCCTTGTGCATGACGGTCTTGATGATGAACTCGTCGTCGCTGGTGACGTAGAAGAGGGAGCCGCTGGCACCCGGGTTGGACAGCTCGATCAGCGGCTCGTTGCACAGAGAGTACTGGAAGCAGGGGAGGCGCGTCAGTGGCCCGAGGCTGCCAGACACACAGAGGCGCTGCTGCCCGTCTGCCCGACAGCCCCTGGACCTGACGACGTGTCGCTGCATTGTACAGATGAGGAAATACAGGCTCGCAGAGGGGGCGTGACTTGCCTGAGGCCAGCCAGCAAGGTGTGGAGCCTGAGCCAAGTGGACTGCAGCCCGACGGCCTTCCCGCTAGGGCACTTCCCCAGGCTGCCTCCCGCTCTCATTAGGAGCAAACACCTGATCATACGGGGGCGCCAACATGTGTGGCTAAGACGTGCTACCAGCACCCCTGCAGCTTGGTGCAGCCACAGGGCCAGCTCTGCCCCATGAGGCGTAAACACGAGCTATGGGGTGGAACTCAGGGAAGGCTCCCCAGACAGGCGACAGGCAGCTGGTGCACCTGCGTATTTGCCCTTCTCTCCTTCCCACCGATTTCCCTCCTTAGATGCTGATGTGACGGCTGGAACCCCAGCAGCCACGCTGGACCAACCAGTAACCTCTGGGATGGGAGCTGCATCTCTGATGGGCAGGCCCCACTCTGGCCCCTGGCAGTCCAAGCCCTTCTTTCCCCTCTCTCTGCCCCTTGTTCTCAGCCTCTGCTGTGTGTTTCATGATGTGCTCACTGTCTCTCTTCCCCTAGCCCTCTGCCAGCCGTTAGGTAGTAGATCCATGGAGGCGGAGGTTTCTGTGTGTCACTGACACAAGGCAGGTGCTCTATTTGTTAAGGACGAGAGTGAAGATGAGACCCATGGGTGCTACCCTGCGTCTTTCAGGTACAGAACCAATGAAATGCACTGGGGGCCAAGGCCATCTGGGTCATGCCCTGGAAAATCCTAAGTGGCCGCCATTGGTCTACACGGACAAGGTGGCAGCGAGCTCCCCACCAGTGAAGCCAGGCCCGCCCAGGGCCAACGCTGGGGCCGACCTGCCAAATGACAGAAGGGTGTCTCTGACTGCTGAGCGCTGCCGGCCCCACTGGGAAGAACGCTGCTGTGCTAAGCAGGTCGGGGGTGCTCCCCAGAGTTAGGGGTGGTGGCAAGCAGGAGCGAGGGAGGCCAGGCACTTTGTAACCCCAGCACCTTGGGAGGCTGAGGTGGGAGGATTGCTGGAGCCCAGGAGGTCAAGGCTGCTGTAAGCTGTGATAGCGCCACTGCCCTTCAGCCTGGGCAACAGCGCAAGACTGTTTCAAAAGGAGCCCCAGCAAGTGAGGGGCACCACCTTTGGAAAATGCTGACAGAGCCACGG
>CAUYLG010072844.1:0-14646 GCA_963573385.1 Cacajao melanocephalus | reverse complement strand
TCATCCTGATACCAAAACCTGGCAGAGACACAACTAAAAAAGAAAACTACAGGCCAATATCCATGATGAACATTGATGCAAAAATCTTCAATAAAATACTGGCAAACTGAATCCAACAGCACACCAAAAAGCTTATCCACCACAATAAAGTAGGCTTCATCCTGGGGATGCAAGGCTTGTTCAACATAAGCAAATCTGTAAACATAATCCACCACATAAACAGAACCAAAGACAAAAGCCACATGATTATCTCAATAGATGCAGAGAATGCCTTCGACAAAATTCAACAGCCCTTTATGCTAAAAACCCTTAATAAACGAGGTATTGATGGAACATATCTCAAAATACTAAAAGCTATTTATGACAAACCTACAGCCAATATCATACTGAATGGGCAAAAACTAGAAGCATTCACTTTAAAAACTGGCACTAGACAAGGATGCCTTCTTTCACCACTCCTATTCAATACAGTATTGGAAGTCCTAGCCAGAGCAATCAGGCAAGAAAAAAAAAAATAAAGGGTATTCAATTAGGAAAGGAGGAAGTCAAATTGTCTCTGTTTGCTGATGACATGATTGTACATTTAGAAGACCCCATTGTCTCAGCCTAAAATCTCCTGAAACTGATAAGTAACTACAGCAGTTTCAGGATACAAAATTAATGTGCAGAAATCACAAGCATTCCTGTACACCAATAACAGACTAACAGAGAGCCAAATCATGAGGAAACTCCCATTCACAATTGCTACAAAGAGAATGAAATACCTAGGAATACAACTAACAAAGGTAGACCTCTTCAAGGAGAACTACAAACCACTGCTCAAGGAAATAACAGAGGGCAAAAACAGATGGAAAAACATTCCATGCTCATGGTTAGGAAGAATCAATATTGTGAAAATGATCATACTGCCCAAAGTAATTTATAGATTCAATGCTATCCCCATCAAGCTACCAATGACCTTCTTCACAGAACTGGAAAAAAAACACTTTAAACTTCATATGGAACCAAAAGAGAGCCTACATAGCCAAGACAATCCTAAGCAAAAAGAACAAAGCCAGAGAGATCACCCGACTTCAAACTATACTACAAGGCTTCAGTAATCAAAACAGCATGGTTCTGGTACCAAAACAGACATATAGACCAATAGAACAGAACAGAGGCCTCAGAGGCAATGCCACACATCTACAAGCATGTGATCATTGACAAACCTGACAAAAACAAGCAATGGGGAAAGGATTCCCTGTTTAATAAATGGTGTTGGGAAAACTGTCCAGCCATGTGCAGAAAGCAGAAACTGGACTCCTTCCTGACACCTTACACTAAAATTAACTCCAGATGGATGAAAGACTTAAACATAAGACCTAACACCATAAAAACCCTAGAAGAAAACCTAGGCAAAACCATTCAGGACATAGGCATAGGCAAGGACTTCATGACTAAACACCAAAAGCATTGGCAACAAAAGCCAAAATAGACAAATGGGATCTTATTAAACCCCAGAGCTTCTGTACAGCAAAAGAAACAATCATTAGAGTTAATCAGCAACCAACAGAATGGGAAAAAATTTTTGCAATCTACCCATCTGACAAAGCGCTAATATCTGGAATCTACAAAGAACTAAAACAGATTTACAAGACAAAAACAAACAAACCCATTC
Organism: Cacajao melanocephalus; assembly: GCA_963573385.1. Classification (NCBI taxonomy): domain Eukaryota; kingdom Metazoa; phylum Chordata; class Mammalia; order Primates; family Pitheciidae; genus Cacajao; species Cacajao melanocephalus. The sequence continues at coordinate 12,989 of CAUYLG010072844.1, read as the reverse complement.
AAAACTGGGTGAAGGATACAAAAAGACACTTTTCAAAAGAAGACAAATATGAGGCCAACAAACATGAAAAACACTTTTACACTGTTGGTGGGAGTGTTAATTAGTTTAACCATTGTGGAAGACAATGTGGTACTTCCTCAAGAACCTAGAAATAAAAATTCCATTTGACCCAGCAATCCTATTACTGAGTATATACCCAAAGGATTATAAATCATTCTATTATAAAGACACATGCACATATATGTTCATTGTGGCACTGTTTACAATAGCAAAGACCTGGATCCAACCTAAATGCCCATCAATGATAGACTGGACAAGGAAAATGTGGCACATATACACCATGGAATACTATGCAGCCATAAAAAATGATGAGTTTGTGTCCTTTGTAGGGAAATCGATGAATCTGGAAACCATCATTCTCAGCAAACTGACACAAGCACAGAGAATCAAACACTGCATGTTCTCACTCATAGGCGGCTGTTGAACAATGAGAACACATGCACACAAGGAGGGGAGCATCACACACTGTGGTCTGTTGGGTGGGGCCAAGGTAGGGAGAGTTGGGGGGTGGGGAGGTTGGGGAGAGATAACATGGGGAGAAATGCCAGATGTAGGTGATGGGGGATGGAGGCAGCAAACCACATTGTCATGTGTGTACCTATGCAACAATCCTGCATCATCTGCAGATGTACCCCAGAACCTATAGTACAATTAAAAAAAAAAAATCTTTACAAGGCTTACCATCAGATAAAAATAATGTGAGTGCTTGAGACACAGTGTTAAATAAGAAAGATAAAGTACCTGAGCAAGAGAGCCTACATTTTATTAAAATTAAGTGACAGGCTGGGCACAGTGGCTCATGCCTGTAATCCCAGCACTTTGGGAGGCTGAAGTGGGCAGATCATGAGGTCAGGAGATCAAGACCATCCTGGCCAACATGGTGAAACCCCGTCTCTACTAAAAATTCAAAAAAATAAGCTGGGCGTGGTGGCACATGCCTGTAGTCTGAGTGTGCTCCGCTTTGGGAGGCTGAGGCAGGAGTATTGCTTGAACCCAACAGCACTACAGCCTGGGCGACAGTGCGAGACTCTACCAAAAAAATAAGATAAATGACACACAAAAAAACAGCAAATAGATAAGGACTATAATTTCAGACATTGATAAATACTGTAAATAAAACAAGGAAAACAGCAACAAATACGGTGGAGTTGCAATTTTACATGAGTGTATCTTAGATTGGCTCTGAGAAATAGCTTCTTACATGAAGGACTCTATGCAGAGTTCCTCCAAGAAACACACTCGAAAGGAAATGAGGAAGGCGGAATTGTGAAAAAGGAGAAGGTGATCCACTGACCCCTCAGATGACACTCTGAGAAACTCTGAATCTTGTAAGGATTCTACCAAATTAAGGCAAGGAGATGACCTATCCCCACCTCAGTCAGTCACTGACCAAAGCCATCACTTGAAAGGGTATAACTTTGGCCCTAGAAGTTATCTATGGCAAAATTGTGGATAAATAAAAGAGTATAGCAACAGAACATGAAATCTGAGCTGAGTAAGAGAGGAAACAAAAACATGAGGAATGATATGCATTTGATGTTCCAGGAAGACAAAAAGCTAATTTGGCATGAAGGATCAGAGAATATGTAATCAGAAAGATAATAAAGTGGTGGTCAGACAATAGAATCTTAAAAGAGAGATGCTGGAGAAGAAAAATAGATTTGGAATCACAAGCACAGGAATGGGTGGCTACAATAATGCTGAAGGAAAAGATTATTAAAAATGAAGAGGCCACAGGGTTGAGAAGCCAAGGTATTAGATAGGTTGGCTGAACAAAGTGAGCTGCACAGAAAGATAGCTTAAAAAGTAGTGGAAAGGAACTCAGAGATCCAAATACTAATGTTTTATTTAATGTAAGCCAGTATCTTTTTTACTGTTCCTGGAATATTATTTGGTAAAACTTAAAAAAAAAGAAAAAGAATTCAATTACTAAATAAGAAACACTTAGGTTAAAGTCACATAGGTGTAATAACTCTAGGATTTCTTGAAGTGAGTAACACTTTATATTAATGTTAAATATCCAAAAGAAAGATAACATATATCAAGCTTTCTAAAATTTTCAGTGATTATATCACAGGAACTGCAATATAAGAAACATACTCAGGAACTGCTAATAATTCAGAGCAGGAGGCCGCAAGTCTTTGAAACAGGATAAAACTTATGAGTACTCTATCTTGTAAATGTACAGACACACACACATATTTTATACAGTTTTATACAGTTAATACAAGTCTTGGTGCTAATCCATAGAGCCTACATTACAAACATCTACTCTCCATTCTTGCTGGTAATATCCGGTCCCGTGGATCAGCACTATCAGCACCCCTTGAGAGCTTGTATATCCAGAATCTCAGGTCCCAGTCCAGATTTACTAGATAAGAATCTACATTTTTAAAAGATTCTCAGGTAATCTGTATCACATTCAAGTTTAAAAAAAGCCCTGCATTAGAAGGTTACATAGTTAATTTCCACACTCAGAAGGAAAAACTCTTACATTGTTAGACAGTTACTACATTTTCAAACATTGTTCTGAAATTTCTCTGAATTTTTATAATGACTCAGATTGGCCTTAAAAACAAGTGGGAATTATCTCTCTTAATATTTTGTCACTTTTATAAAAGAAATAATGGTAACATTATATTAACTATTAATTTTCTAGTTGGTGCAAGCAATAGAGCTTGAAAAGGCATCTTCCTGTATCTTAATACCACTAATGTATGATTTACAAATGCATGGAAATACAATCTCAGGAGTCTTCATATTTCCTTAAAAGATTAAACAGCCATGTAAATCCATTATCCAGAAGGTTAGACATAAATGTCAGTTCCTGAGTGTCTCACAGCAGAAAGTGCGGATTCATAACAGAGAGAACACAAGGTCTTTTCTTGAGAGATTTATGTCTGATCACAATTCCTCATGTCCAGATATCCACAATCAACAATAGGTACATTCTGTTCGCCAAAAAAGACTTTTTAAAATATCAAACGGGGAAATACAGAAAAGAATACAGAACAATATTTTCCGTGCATTAAATAGTCACAGATAAATTTTACTACTTGTTATAATCAGTCTAGTCCTTCCTTCGTTCCAGATATATATTTAAATGCTTAAATAATCCTTGTGTTTCACCAATAAACAAACAAAAAATAAATTTAGAAGAATAAAATAATTACTAATTTTTCGCTTAAAGATATGTTTAAAACAAATGCTCTGGTTAGGTAGTTCAGTTCAAAAATGGGTTTTGAAATGGGCACCTCGGGAGGCTTCAGGATGGCTGACTAGGAAGCATTTTGGACTTGCTTTCTCCACTAAAAAGAGTTAAAATACCCAGTAGATATTAGATCATACAAGAGAGAACACTGGAATATAACAAAATAGTGACAGGCAATAATTAAAGCAAAGAATGGAATAAGGAAGCAAGGCAGCCTGCTCAGCCTGAATTGACTGAGAGCCTAGAGAGACTCCACAATAGAGGGAAAGGGTAGGTGAGAGATCCTCAGCGGCCTGCATTTTCATCATAGACTCCTATAGTCCTAGCCACGGGAGAGTCCTCAATACTCTCAGACCAGGACACTAACACACGGAGTTGCTGGAAGATTGTATTATGGCCCCTCTCCATGAAGGAACCTTGAATATAGTCAGTAGACCATATTCATGTTCCTTGTGACCTAAGTAACTACAGCAAGACCACATTTTAGAACTTTGCCTGCAACAGACTGCACACTGTGCTGGAACCCAGGAATGCTGAGTACTGTGCAAGAAAAGCATAGGCTGCTGCTCCCAGGGCTTAGGCACAAGTGACCTTGGCCCACCACACTCTGATGGAGGTGTAACTGGGGTGTGGGATGCCATCTTTAGGACCGAGGTGCCAGCAAGGTGCCGTTCTAGAGCACCACCAACAAACGGCACACTACCCTGGAGCCCAGTGGCGTTGGAGCTGAGGTGCAAGAGAAGGGATGGGTAGTGCCCCTGGGGTTTAGGCCTAAGTGATGACCAGCTTCTCCACCCACGGCTGAGCAAGGATGCCACCAATGCTGAGGTGCAAGTGGCATGCATGCTCCCTACCTGTTGTCCTAGGCCATCATCACTGAAGGTGGCACCACCCTCAACCATCGCTGGCCAGGCAGCAGTGAAGCTACTACAGCCTCCCACTCAAGCATTTCACAATGACCTGGGGATCAGCCTGCTTTTGACTACCATGGCCAGTGCCTGTACATACCATCTGGGGGCCTGAGGACAAGCCAGCCCTAGCTCAGATTTCCCTATCATCCCCAGGCCAGAGCATACAGTCCTGTGGCCAGGGAATCTCCCAGTCTAGTTCACCACTGATGATATATGAGCACTCCTCTCGGGAACCTGAGGTTGAGCCTACCCACACAGGAGCTACTACCACAGCTTATCACCTGCAGGCCTGGACACTGACCTTTCCAGAACATTATAGTTACTTCCAATGCCAGCATGCACCACTAGGGACCCAGAGGGTTGTCATGCCACTGCCATTGCCCATGCCATATTAGCTGCCCATGTACCCAAGAACATCCACCAACCTGCTCAGCTTACAGCTGCCACTACTGGGATTTGAGTAAAGCCACCTGAAGGAATAAAAATTGGCCCACCTGTACCCACTAACACTGGTATGCATGACATTATGGGACGTATGAGCAGGCACTCTCAGCCCACTGCTGCAACCACAGCAGCCCAAAGACTGGCCTGCTTGACATCTGAGTCCCAACAAAACTGCATAAGAGCTTTCCTCAATAACTGCACCCTAAGCTATCAAAGAAATCTCAGATACCACTGGCACTGTTTATAGCCAAAAAAATCAACACTAATACATGTACCTAGAATTGAAACCAAAGTGCCCTACCCAACCAACATCATAGATTTCATTATTTCTAGAATCACACCTCTGGAATTAAGAAATAAAATGACACCATATTCAAAAGTCACATAATCACCCTCATCTAAAAATTATTTTCCCAAGTGCTGTCATAAATTCTCAGCTATAGGACTCAGGAAAGTACAATAGATAATGTATTTCATAGAATGACATTTCTCAATAATTTCATTTAAAACATACTTTCATGTTAGACAAAGAGTATATATGTGAAATGATAAAATCATTATGAAATTTCTAATGTAAGTAGCGTGTCACATTCAAACATATGTTCTTTGAGTATGAGTCACATGTCTTTCTTGGGTTCCATGAATTTCTTGCTCAATTTATATTTTGCTTGATAACTTCACAGTTGTCTTTATAAAGAAATCAAAGCATTATTTATTTTGAAATTCACTTAATGCCTGAATACCTAGTTTAAGAGGAATCTAATATGAAAACTAATTATAAAATAGATAACATTTATTGAGAAGTTACTATCGGCCAGGAAGTGTTTTAAGCATTTAATTATTTCATTTAATCTTATCAAGCATCTGTAATGCAGATTTTGTTACTGTTTCTATTTAAAAACAGACACACACACACACACATACACAAGACACTGAAATACAGAAAGGTTACACAGATAACTGGTGGTACCAGAATTCCAATTCAACTGTCTCACATTCGAGCTTTCTAGACTATTTTACACTTTTAATGCAATTGTTCCATGAAGACCAATCAAATACAACTTGAAAATGACAAGTTAAAATGGAATACGATACAGAATTTTAATAATAAACTCAAAGAGTTACATGAAATGTATGACTCCCATAGTTAAATAAAGATGTTAATTGTCCAATTGCATTTGGATAACAAATAAAGTTCTGTATGATATAACCAGTGGGGAGTCTAGAACAAGTCAAAACTCTGTGAGTTACTACTTGATAGGATATAAAAAGTCCCTCAAATGCTCTGAGCCCTAATTCCTCCACAGAAAACATGGGAAGAATGTTCATACTCTTGCTGTTTTGAAATAATATATCAGAAGAGCATTTAATAAATTATAAATTTACAAATCCTCTGTTAGCAAAAGTAACCTCTTTAGACCCTCATATAATACTGGATATTCCTAATATGAATTTGAAAAAATTAATCAAACTTTATTAAATGATTTAAGAGATGACCTGATTTCATGGGAAGACAATGTCTAATAAACAACCTTCATGAACATGCTATACTTTATTGTGATGTCTATTTTTCAGCTTCTCTTAAACTCAATGATATAGACCGAGTAGAAAATTTAACAAAGGTAACTCCTACCCTCCAATCAATAGGCCAACCTTAACACAATAGACCCAACTCAATAGGCTAGAAAAAGAACTGAATTTTTCTGTCTTTCTTTTGTCTTTCCTTTTTTTTTTTTTTTTTTTTTTTTTTTTTTTGAGATGGAGTCTTGCTCTGTCACCCGGGCTGGAATACAGTGGTACCATCTTGGCTCACTGCAACCTCCACCTCCCAGGTTCAAGTGATTCTCCTGCCTCAGCCTCCTGAGTAGCTAGGACTACAGTTGTGTGCCACCATCCCTGGCTACTTCTTTGTATTTCTAGTTGAAACAGGGTTTCACTGTGTTAGCCAGAATGGTCTCGATCTCCTGACCTCATGATCTGCCTGCCTCAGCCTCCCAAAGTGCTGGGATTACAGATGCGAGCCACCATGCCCAGCCCAACCTGTCTTTCTAATATCAAAAGCCATACTAGTTTTCTCATGCTCTACTTTCTTATCTGGAATTAAAAAATAAAAGTGAGAATAAACAAGGAAGATCTGGGGGGGTGGAAGCATATCCTTTTGAGAGATGAGTGAGTTAAAAGGTTTTCATAATTAATACCATAATAAGATAAAAATAGAAAAAAATGAAGAATTAGCCAGGCAAAAGATCTTGTTACAGAAAAGATTTTAATAAACATGAATGAGATGTAACTAGTTAATAGAATAATTTTATTTTGCAAAAATGTGTCTTTATATGTGTATGACATTAACACAAATACCAGCAAAACTGAGTTAAATATTTTTAAAATTTACAGAAATTTAGAAAATATTTTAAATAGCCAAATAATATCAACTATTTAAATAGTTAATTTTAAATTTGAAGAGTTTATACAAAATAAACATTAAAAAATTCCTGCATATTAAAAAAGTGTAATATAAACAGCTGACTAGAAGAATATTTGTAGCAAATATAAATAAAATTTAAACAAATTATGCATTTCATTTTTATTTTTACTTTTTATGGGTGCAGAGTATGTGCATATATTTATAGAGTACATGAGATGTTTTCATACAGGCATATGGTGCCTCATAATCACATCAGGGTAGGTGGGATATTCATCATCTAACGCATTTACTGTTTATAGTACAAACAATTATACTATTTTAGTTATATTTAAATGTTTAAATTACTGTTGACTGTAATCACTTCATCGTACTAATACTAGATCTTATTTATTCTATCTAATTATATATATATTTTTACCCATTAACTATCCTTACTTCCCCTCATGCCCATTACCATACCCAGCCTCTGTTAACCATCATTCTACTCCATCTCTATTAGTTCAATTGTTCTAATTTTTAACTCCCACAGATGTATGAGAACATGTGAAGTTTCTCTTTCTGTGCCTGGCTTATTTCACTTAATATTATGTTCTCTAGTTCCACCCATATTATTGCAAATGACAAAATCTCATTCCTTTTTATGGCTGAAGAGTGCACCATGGTGTGTATATATACAAATTTTTTTTAAACTTTTATTTGAAGTTCACTGATATATGTACAGGATGTGCAGTTACATTATACAGGTAAGTGTGTGTCATAGGTGTTTGTTGTATAGATTATTTTATCACCCAGGTATTAACCCTAGCAGTGGGATTGCTGGATCATATGGTAGCTCTATTTTTAGTTTCTCAAAGAATTTCCATACTGTTTTCCAGAGGCACTGTACTAATTTAAATTCCCACCAATGGTGTATGAGGGCTCCACTCTCCCCATATCCTCACCAGCATTTGTTGTTGCCTGCCTTTGGATAAAAGCCATTTTAACTGGGGTGAGATGACATCTCCCTGTAGTTTAGATTTGCATTTCTGTGATAATCAAGGATGTTGAGCACATTTTCAAATATCTGTTTGCCATTTGTATGTCTTCATTTGAGAAATGTCTAGTCAGATTATTTTGTCAATTTTTAAATCAGAAGATTAGATTTTTTTCTCTAGAGTTGTTTGTGCTCCTTATATATTTTGCTTATTAATCCCTTCTCAGATGGATAGTTTGCAAATATTTTCTCCCATTCTGCAGGTTGTCCCTTTACTTTGTTGATTGTTTCCTTTACTGTGAAGACACTTTTTAATGTGGTATGACCCCATTTGTTCATTTTTGCTTTGGTTTCCTGTGCTTTTGGGGTATTACTCAAAAAATCTCTCCAAACCAGTATCCTGGAGAGTTTCTCCAATGTTTTCTTTTGGTGGTTTCATAGATTGAGGTATTAGATTTAAGCTTTAATCCATCGATTTGATTTTTGTATATGGAAAATGATAGAGATTTAGTTTTATTCTCCTGCATATGGATATCCAGTTTTCCCAGCACAACTTATTTGAAAAGACTGTCCTTTCCTCAATGTATGTTTTTGGTCTTTTAATTAAAGATTAGTTCACTGCAGATGTATGGATTTATTTCTGTGTTCTCTCTTCTGTTCTATTTGTCTACGTGTCTGTTTTATGCCCGTATCATGCTGTTTTGGTTACAATATATCTGCGGTATAATTTGAAGTCAGGTAATGTGATTCCTCTAGTTTTGTTCTTTTTACTCTTTTTACTCTTTTGTGCTGCCATATAAACTGTAGGATTTTTTCTATTTCTGTGAAGAATGTAATTGGAATTTTGATAAGGATTGCATTGAATCCGTAAATTGCTTTGGATAATATGGACATTTTAACAATATTTATTCTTCTATTCCATGAACAAGAAACATATTTTTATTTTTTTATGTCAATTTCTTGCATCAATATTTTTATTATTCATTATAGCAATCTTCCACTCCTTTGGCTATGATTAGTCCTAGGTATTTTATTTATAGCTATTGTAAATGGATTATTTTTTTAAATTAATTTCTCTTTCAGACTGACTGTTGTTGGCATGCAGAAATGCTACATATTTTTGTATATTGACTTTGTACCTTGCAACTTTACTAAATTTATCAGTTTGAATAATTTCTTAGGAGGGTTCTTAGGTTTTTCCAAATATAAGATCTTGTTAACTGCAGACAAGGATAATTTAGCTTCTTCCTTTTCAGGTTGAATGTCCTTTATTTCTTTCTATTGTGTGATTGTTGTAGATAGAACTTAAAGTAGTATGTTGAATAACAGTGGTGAAAGTACGCAACTTTAGCGTTCCAGATCTTAGAGGAAAGGCTTTCGGTTTTTCCACATTCAGTATGTTACTAGCTGTGTGTCTGTCATATCTAGATTTTATTGTGTTGAGCTACTCTTCTGAGCTACTCAGTTTTTTGAGGGTTTTTATCATGAAGCAATGTTGGACTATATCAAATGCTTTTTCAGCATCAACTGATATGGCTTTTGTCCTTCATTCTGTTGATACAATCTATCACATTGACTAATTTGTATATGTGGAACTATACTTGCAACCCAGGGAAAAATCCCACTTAGTCATGATGAATGATCTCTTTAATGTGGTGTTGAATTCAATTTGCTAGTATTTTGTTTAGAATTTTTGCACCAATGTTCATCAGAGATACTGGTCTATAGTTTTCTTTTTTTGATGTGTCTTTGTCTGGTTTGGCATTAGGGTGATATGGGCCTTGTAGAATTACCTTCTAAGTATTTTCTTTGCCTCTGTTTTTTGGAATGGTTTGAGTAGGATTGGTATTAGTTCTTTAAATGTTTGGTTAAATTCAGCAGTGAAGCCATTGGGTCTCAGGTTTTACTTTGCTGGAAGATTTTTTATTACAGCTTCTATCTCATTACTTGTTATTGCTCTATTCAGGTTTTAGATTTTTCCATTAATTAATCTTGGTAAGTTGCATGTGTTTGGAAATTTCTTCTAGGTTTTCCAATTATTGGCATGTAGTTGCTCATAATTGAATTATTTTTAAAACATATAGTAGATAAATAAGGTATAAAAGCAAAGAAGTCTCAAAAAAGAAAATATAAACATCAAATATGTGGGAAAATGGTCAATCTCACTAGCCATTTAAAAATTCTAAGCAAAGCAACGATTAAAAATCGTTGTTTTAATCTATGAAATATTTTAAAAGAATGTTCAACCTGTTAATATCCAGGTACGGCAAGGATGTGGAAAAACTAGCACTGTGAATCTGCCTGGTCCTGGGCTTTTTTTGTTTGGTAGGCTATTAATTACCAGTCAGGAGGCACAGATGCCAGGGGCCCACTTGAGAAGGCACTCTGTCCCTTAGCAGAGCTGGTGCACTGTGCTGGGAAATCCACTGCTTTCTTCCAAGCCGGCAGGCAGGAATGTTTAAGTCTGCTGAAGCTGCAACCGTAGCCGCCCCTTCCACCAGGTACTCTGTCCCAGGGAGATTGGAGTTTTATCTATGAGCCCCTGACTGGGGCTGCTGCCTTTTTTTCAGAGATGCCCTGCCCAAAGATGAGGAATCTAGAGAAGCAGTCTGGCTACAGTGGCTTTGAGGTGCTGTGCTGGGCTCCACCCACTTCAAACTTCCCAGTGGCTTTGTTTACACTGTGAGGGGAAAACCACCTACTCAGGCCTCAGTAATGGTAGACGCCCCTCTCCCCACCAACCTGGAGCATCCCAAGTCAACTTTAGACTGCTGTGCTGGCAGCTAGAATTTCAAGTCAGTGGATCTTAGCTACCCTGGCTTTAGCCCCCTTTCCAGGGGTGTGAAGGGTTCTGCCTTGCTGGTGTTCCAGGCTCCACTGCTGTACAGAAAAAAAACGCCTGCAGCTGATCAGTGTCTGCCCAAACAGCCACCCAGTTTTGTGCTTGAAACCTAGGGCCCCAGTGGCATAGGCACCTGAGGGAATCTCCTAGTCTACAGTTTGTGAAGACCATGGGAAGAGCATATTATCTGGGGAGGAGTGTACTTTTCCTCATGGCACAGTCCCTCACAGCTTCCATTGGCTAGGGGAGGGAGTTCTCGACCCCTGTGCTTCCAGGGTCAGGAGATACCCCATCCTGCTTCTGCTCACACTCTGCGGGCTGCACCCACTGTCAAACCAGTCCCAGTGAGATAGCTGGGTACCTCAGTTGGAAATGCAGAAATCACTCGTCTTCTGTGTTGGTCTTGCTGGAAGCTACAGATGAGAGCTATTCCTATGCAGCCATCTTCTATTCCTCACAATATAAATTTTTAATATAATGGCTGTAATCTAATTATAACTTTATAAGATTAAATACTTATGAAGAAATATTTCATAGAGAAAATACAATATATCAAATACTACTTGTATTTGTATAAAGAGATTATAAATGGACATTTTCTAATCTTTTTCTTAAAAAAGGATATTTCCTTCACTACAACGACTCTATGAAGAACACACATAAAATAACTGATAGGTTAGCATGATAAAAAATGAAGATTTGAATTTTAATCACAAATTTTGTAGAGGGTAGTTGTTTCCTGAGGATTATGATACAGAGGTTAGCATGTGCATATTTCTATAGCTTTTGGTTTTCACATTCTCTGGCTTGTGATCTCAAGGATTACTTATGATAAATAAAATAATTAATGAAATAAAAAAATGAAACAAATAAAAATGGTAATGTAACTTTTTATATTGCATGTATGTTATATATTAGATGTAACATAATAGACTATCATAGAGGAATATCGGGCTAATAAATCAAAATAGTAATTATATAAATGGTTTAAACTAGGTCACTGGAGGAAAAAATAAAAATCACAGAATAGATTAATTTTCACCTGAACAACAAAGGAGTTCATCAGGTTAACTTGTTACACTAGGTTATGAAGGACTATTATAATATATGTTAAGTGCTGTTTATAAAATATCAACATAAAAATCAAATCACAGTTTTTAGAAGTAGAAGCTGGTCAATACCTCAAAGAAAATATTACAACTGAAATAAGAATTAATATTCTTCTCATTAAGTCATAAAGCCTTTTTATTTCATTCCTATATGATCAACTGAATGTATAATTGAATATCACAATCTTTTATAACCTCAGGTAAGCTTCTTCATGTCTCACAACCATACTCTATTATCAATTTCTCATATTGATAGCATTTATGTTATTGCCAGCCTGGGCTACTAAAACAGTATTCCAATAAATATTATTGTTAACACAGCTTTTGCAATCATATCTCTACTTTAGATATTTGAAGGTGAAATTAATGTGAGCCAAAATGGGTTCAATGTGACTGTCAGAAAAAAAAGATATCTTTGTAATATAATCAATTTTTATTTGATTATTAGTGCAGTTGAGCATATATATGTTTATATGAATCAGGGCATTTCTTAATATATTCATTTTCTTTTTTTAAAAAAATATATATTTTATTGCATTTTAGGTTTTGGGGTACATGTGAAGATCATGCAGGATTGTTGCATAGGCACATACATGGCAATGTAGTTTGCTGCCTTCCTCCCCATCACCCATATATGGCATTTCTCCCCATGTTATCCCTCCCCAACTCCCCACCCCTCATCCCTCCCCTAGTTTCCCTGACCACAGACCTCAGTATGTGATGCTCCCCTCCCTGTGTCCATGTGGTCTCATTGTTCAACAGCCACCTATGAGTGAGAACATGCAGTGTTTGATTTTCTGTTCTTGTGTCAGTTTGCTGAAAATGATGGTTTCTAGTTTCATCCATTTCCCTACAAAGGACAGGAACTCATCGTTTTTTATGGCTGCGTAGTATTCCATGGTGTATATGTGCCACATTTTCCCTGTCCAGTCTATCATCGATGGGCATTTGGGTTGGTTCCAAGTCTTTGCTATTGTAAACAGTGCTGCAATGAACATTCGTGTGCATGTGTCC